>JAIUZE010002894.1:0-128713 GCA_022085475.1 Heliosperma pusillum | reverse complement strand
TATTATTATTAATTACTATTATTATTATTATTAATAATATATTATTATTAATTATTATTATTATTATTATTATTATTATTATTATTATTATTATTATTATTATTATTATTATTATTATTATTATTATTCTTATTATTATTATTATTATTATTATTATTATTATTATTATTATTATTATTATTATTATTATTATTATTATTATTATTATTATTATGTCTAATTATGTTCGTAGTAATTGGACTTATTTGAAAATTGAAATTCTAAAAGTAACTCGTGCATTTTTTGCACGGGGTTAAAACTAGTATAAGAAGTATTCCATAAAGTAAATAAATCAAAAAAGAGTGAATTATATATAGAGGAGAGCGATGGACCATAATTTACGCAATTTGGAAGAGAAGAAATAGGGAGGATATAGAAGAAGAAAAAAAGTACCACCCAAACTTGAGAGAGACAATCTCATAATAATTTATTAATAAACCACTCTTTCATATCCCTCTATATGTTATTCGTAACAGTTTTATAAAGAAATTGGTCAATGTTAAAGGAGTTTTTCGGAAAAAATAAACGAGGATAAAAGCATTACCGTAGTTATTAACCCGTGTCAATCAAAGTATTATCCTATTGCCACGGGACATATATTCATAGGATTGAAAAATCGATAATTAATTAAGGTTCATTTAATCAACGAATAGTACATAGTATTAAATGATGTTACCTGAAATAAATGAGATTTAAGTAATAGAACTAAATATGATTTTAGGGGCATTACATGTGATTCTAGAATAGCGTGGGTATATGGTAGAAAATTAAAAAAGTAAAGGGTACATGATAGAAAAACCCAATATTTATATTGTGCAAGGCCGCCAAGCCAGCAAATCTTAATATATAGACGGGAAGAGATCATCTCCATTTCCTATAAAATAGATGGAGATGTAACTTTCTTTTAACGGTCTAGAATGAATTCTGTTTGCATCAAACGTAAAACGGTTCAAGATTTATGCATAAAAATAAAGGTTAATAGAGTGTAAAGGTTAATATGTTATTAAATGGGTTTGTGAGAGGAAACGGGGAGAAAGAAATGAAGAGGATCCTAATTTTATATAAACGTATCTCAAATACGGTGAAATATGAAATGATTTTAGACTAACTCAATATTCCGTTAGTTGACTAAGTAGTTTGAATATTTCACTCAAGTGAGTTCGTATACCAACTACAAAAGATTATGAGTCATCCCGAGAGTAATAACCTAAGTAATTAAAAAAATCATTTTCGTATATAAATACATGTAATATTCATTCACAACTTTTGTATATAGATTTAATCTCAAAATATTGAAAACAATCCCGTGAATTTTCATGAGTATTACACTAATATTCTATTAATTATTAATTATAAACGAATATGTCAGTCTGCAATCAGAATTTGTAATGGAATAATTTCACTTGTAATTCTAACTAGTTTTACACCCGTGCAAAAATGCACGGGTTAGTTTTAAATTTTTTGACATTTTAAAAAGGTTCGATTGTTTGGTGTATAATTTGACATGAGATTTTCAAATAATAGTTGAGGAATACGGTTGTAGATTGCATGATTGCTATATTTTTTGTGCGGATACGTATTTGCATTGTTAATAGTCTGCACAACCGTAATTTACAATCATGTAAAATTTTGAATTAGAGTTGCCCTACCATTACATTATAACCTTGGATAATAACTATGGAGTAATGGATATTACGTGATGACATGATGTTATTTGCATACAATGGTGGAGTTAGGGGGATAGCAGGGGCACTCCCCCTCGCCCCCTCGAATTTTTTAGTTAAATTTTTTCAAGTGTTCTGATGTTATAAGGCGTTCGCACCCCCTAAATTGAAATCCTGACGTCGTCACTATTCACATATTTGTATTTGTAAAATTATCTTAAAAGTACGCTTTTAGTCGATCCGTAGTATATTGGTACTTTACTGGTAATAAGGTATTATATCAGGGTGAAAGCGGCTAATAACTTATTAGTAGTTAAAATACGTTTCGTATATTGGGAAAAAAACATACATCTGATATACTACATCACACCTAATAAAATTGAGCTTATGTATATTTCTCTGAATATTTTAAAGATTATAAGTTACATTTTAATTTTTTTACATCGAAACTTAAATTTAACTGAGTGTATATGTAATATTTTTGAGTTATATTGGAATATTTTGAACTTAATATTTAAGTAAACAAACTCATAAACTATTACTTAGCTTAACTGAACTTAATTATTCCATAAAATATTATTTAGGTATAACGACCACAACGGCAACAATAATAATAACAACAACAGTCAACAAAAATATAATCATTTATATTATTTTACATATACTACTTTCAATCTAATCAATTTTGCCTACTTAACTTTTTGGAGGTCAATCTTTACAAAATTTGACCATAATTAAAAAAGTTATAGAAGCATTATTTTTCTTTGAAAATATTATACTTCATATTTGTTTAATCATCAAGATTTTAATTGTAGTTTGATAACTACATTTTTTAATTAAAAATTCATAGTTTATATAGTAATATAATTTAAAAATGTTGTCGTAACAATAACGCTCCCATTTTGTGGTGTGTTTTTTTTAATATAGGACACTTAATTATACCACGGTATTCTTTTCCAAACATGTACATAATTGTAAATCCCGTTAGCATTTAGCTTAATGAATTCAGATTAAATAATTTAATCGAATACATGAATCAATAATTTAATATAAGATCTCATATGGGTGTTGTAACTATTAATTTCACATACAAAAAAAAAGTTGCATTTATGTTGTATATGAAAATGAAAAAAAAAATCAATAAATACATAGTACAATATATATATGTTACTCTGTAATATTTATGGCAAATGTGGAAACAAACACTACCGTATTGCACGTTTTCTTTCTGAGGGTCCCACTACTGAAAAAATGAATATGCAATATTGATGACGTGGGCTAATAAGGAGGGAGTAAATGTTTATGTTTTAATAATAGTAGGATAATTACACCAATACATCTCAGATCTCACAACTGTCAATCTCATTACATTTTTGTAACATCCACAATTCCACATAATCTCACTTTTAAACGCGTCTCATAATGCACGCATAATCATCTCATTATTTTCCCCCTAATTAATCCTCAAAAAAAATGCACCTTCCTTTTATTTTCCCTTTTCCTTCACCTTCTTCATTATCACTTTTAATTATAATTACAATTCTAATCTCATTACCATGTCAACCAAACCCCCATTTGCTTAACCATTTTATCTTCTATAACCATGGGGGTGGGGTCCTTTCCTTGGATTTCCGAGCCTCGACCCTCGAAAAACAACCACAACCACAACTACAACCGCAACCACGAAGCGTGGATGTTCAAGAACGAGAAGTTGGATACATTAGGCATTCTAGCTTTCGACACGGCGAAAGCCATGTCGCGTATAGTCTCCCTATATAAATCCATTTCGCAAAACGAAATCGAGCGTCTTAAAAATGAAGCATTTAAATCTAAAGGAATTACGTTTTTGATTTCGCAAGACGAGGGTTTCCTTCTTACGTTGGCTTGTGCCGAGAGACTCGAGGACCTAGACCGAGCCGCAAGCGCTGTGGCTCGGTTAGGTCTTAAGTGCTCTGACTACGGTTTGGTTCGGTTTGGTCAAGTTTATAAGGATCTTAAAGGCGGGTACATTGACATGGAGAAACTTAATGATTACGGGTGTAAGGAAGTTGAAAAATACGTCGATAAAATGGAGAAATTTACGTCGTTAACAGGGCAATTATACGCCGAGCTTGAATCGTTAGCCGAATTAGAAACGTCGGAACGGAAATTACATGAATGGAGGAAGGGTAATGGTAGTAAAGGTATGAACTACGATTTATTTGATAAAAAAGTCGTTAATCAACGGAAATTGGTACGTCATTTAAAGGAAGTTTCGTTATGGAATCAATGTTACGATAAAATTGTTGGAATTATGGCGAAAATGGTATGTGTCCTTTACGCTCGAATCTGCAATATTTTTGGACCTCATTTTTGTCACAAAACATACGTCGAAAATTCAAATAAAACCGTGTTTGATCATCCAACACCTAAAAAATTATCAATGTCGGGTCCAATTTATGGGTCGGTCCCAAAAGGACCGTTAGTAAGGTTCCTTAGCCAGGACAGTAACGTTTTTGTTACTGAACCGGTCGAGTTCAGGTCGAGCACAAGTTTGTTAAAACATAAAACCAAGGTATTTAATTCCGCCCCAACATCGACCGTTGGTGGGTCCGGCTTGGCTAATAGATACGCGAACGTGGTTTTATTATCGGCTAAGTATTTATACTCAGATTCGTTAATAGGAGACCATGCACGTGACCAATTGTACAATATGTTACCATTAAGTTTAAAAACGTACGTAAGATCAAAATTGAGGGTGGCATGGAAGGCGGAAAACGGTAACGACGAGGAGATGGCGGAAGGGTGGCGGGTGGCGTTGAATGAGATATTAGGGTGGTTAGTGCCTATGGCTCAAGACACGTTAACTTGGCAAACTGAAAGGAATTTTGAAAAACAAAGGTTTGATGCAAAGCCTACGGTTTTATTAATGCAAACATTGCATTATGCAGATTTGGAAAAATGTGAAGTTGTTATTGCTGAGATTCTTGTTGGGTTAAGTTGTGTGTTTTGGTATGAAAATCGTAGAATTTCTGACATTTATTGACTAATTGATTGATTGATTTTAGTGGATTTTTAATTGATTCACCGTTTTTGATTCATCATTGTAAAAATTTCAATGTTTGGAAGGAAAAATTGTTCGCAATAATTTAAATTTCGGAGTTTGTAATTTGAATGTGTAATATTCTCGATGTTTTAGGGGAATGATAATGTTGCTCTCTAATATACTCTGTCACTCGTTATGTGAAAACATTATTTAAATCATGTATAAATATGAGCAGTACTTGGAGTTTTTTCAATTTTCTACATTGTACTCCTACTTTTTTCAGATTGTACCGAGTAACCGTAAAATAAAAACTTAACCTCTCGCGACCTTCTTATTTCATTTTTCATAAAATCCGCAAAATGATTTAATTCAATTTATTTAAATCACGCAAAGCAACAATCACAATGACTTCAGGCAAAGTAGACCAAAATTCTTTCACTCCTGCTTGTAGAGTCGCGCCATTGGCCCAGGATGATGCGGGTCTGGTCGAGCCAAAGGTAGACTATGTCGTGGCTGAACATGGTTCGTTGGACGAGCCGCAAAATTTAGGCTTGGTGTAACAAGACGGCCGAGATATTTGGCCATGTTTGGGTAACGCTACGTGCTTGTTATGCAACAACTTATCAATAAGTATCTAAGAGTCACTTTCTACGATTATGTCTTGATTTCTAAGTCGTATCCCCTGTTGTAGAACAATTAAGACAACTTTTGGCTCTGCTTCATTTGACTTCTATCGACCCTCTTTTTTACACTATAAGCGCTCGCATGACTCGACCTTTCTCTTTCTCACGTATAGCTGCCAACCCCCACCTAATTGCCCTTTCTTACACCAGCTCGATATGACATTCGCCATACCAACACGCGCCTTTCTCCATCCTTACAACACATGGCCTTATCCCTCGCTCCTCTTCGATATCACATTCACAACCTGTACTTACTCAACTATTTAACTTCTCTTCTTTCTCCGTCACATACGCCATCTTCGTAACACATTGAATAACATTGCTTAGCCCCATCCTCACTCCCTTAAAGACCATCTTGTTTAAAACCTCTTAAATTGCTCAACAAAACCGCCATATCATTATCATTGTCATCCGTCCCACTTTAACCATTTTCTACCCATATACCTAAAAACTAATGCCTACGAGTTTTGAGCCGCCTCCTCATACACCTTGAAACTGATCGCCATCCTCACTCCCTTAAACTAATGCCATATCATTATTTTAAAAAAAATAAAATAATAATAATTATTAAGCCTAATCAATTAAATTACCAAATACTTTCTATTTTTCTAATACAACTAGACTTAGCTTTGCTGTATCTAAGGGTGTGGGGCCCAGATTGTCTCTCGGCTCCCCACCAATTTCATGTACACTTTTCATTTTTCTATTAATGAAAGTTGCGCGCATCTTATAATAATATAAAAAAAATAAAAAAAAAATAAAAAAAAAATAAAAAAAAAAAAAAAAAAAATAATAATAATAATAATAATAATAATAATAATAATAATAATAATAATAATAATATCCATGGAATGTTTACGATCATAAATAAAAATTATGGCGAGATAACATCCATGAATTGATTACAATGATAAAGCTTCTAGCAACTTGTTTCATTGAAGACAGGTAATATCGGTCCCAAGATGAAGATGGATAGTGTCCCTCTCACAATATGCAAGTGGAGATGGTAAATGGATCCCCCACTTGCCTCTCACTAACTGATAAACTAAGTAGATTAACAACATATAAGCATTAAGCAATACGTCAATGTTATTACCTCTTAACTATAAAATGATTTAAATAGCTATAAAGGTTTTAAACTAAATTGTATTTTTTTTGTTCGCTTTGATTTCGTATAATGCATCAACATTTACATGTTTTTAAATAAACCACAACAACGATCGGGACCCCCGCGTGTTTCCCTCGACCAACGATCGGGACATCCTCGTCCGTGAGCAGCTGATGGTTGAAATTTCAAGATCGATTTTAAACACTAAGCCGCTTGCACAAATGTTCTTTGGCTAAAAGAGTAATTGTAACGACATAACTCCCCATACATGTTATTAATATTGTACTTGAGAAGTGAAGGGCAGTAAGATTTGAACACGTGATATTTTTGGTCTTACCCTTGATGGTTGGTTGGAGTCCAAAGATTGGTTTATGCTCTAACTACATGTACGTCATCGTTAGTCGTTACTTAATTATAGGGGTGTACAACGTAGCGGGCTAGGCTTGTGGTCAAATTTCTCTAGCTCGTCCCGATCTCAACGCTAAAACAAATAAAACACAAAGGCCCCTCCTGGCTCGGTCTAGCCTGCTACTCTTGGGTTGGACTCGAAGTGGAAGAATCTAGCTGGCCAGTCCGGTCTGATGTTCACACCGTGTCTGCGCTGCAATCTTTCAGCCCAGCCTGCTCCCTATCCCGGCTCACTGCACAACCCTTACTTTCAACGGGTTATTATAACCAGTCTTATTTATTATTCTAGAACGATTGCTTAATTTCCCTCTCATCTCCTTCACTTTCCCCCCGTTTTGTTTAATGTTTACCACTCTCATTATTAACTATTTGGTTTGTCTAATTAACCAGGGGTCCAGGGTGTAGTTTATTAGAACTTCGAATTTCACTCTACTAATTTGTGTTTCACGTAGTGCGATTATTAACTATTAATATTAGTGTCTACACCCTCTCCATCATATACATGGTTTGGTTTTCTCATAATAAAACACAGTGGGGTAACAATAATATGTCAGTTTTATTTATCATATCCAAAGTAAGGATTAATATATAAGCCCCCATGATTTATAGTTTTACTTTTTTTCGTCTCAATTTTATATCCCTTTTCCCCAACATTTATGTCAAAATAATTGTCTCTATCCCTATTATTTCCCTATTATTTTCTCTATCCCACTTTTATTATCCCACTTCCCTTTAAATTTTATCCCAGTTTAAATGACTTATGTGTCAAACTATCACTATCTTAGTATAAAGAATTTTAAAGGAATTAATCTTGTACATTTAAAATGCCAATACTCAATGTTACAACTTACGTATCACATAATAAGTGGGATAATGCATTTTGGGTGTGGCGTTATCAATTCTCTACGTATAGCTCAATTGGCGAAGTCGTTTGAACTATCTGTATGAGAACCAAAAATTTTCAGTGCGTAGATTTTTTTTTTGCATTATTAGATATTAGATTCATATAAATGAAGCACATGAAGTACATAAACATTAATTAAGCATAACAATAAGAAGTTCCCTTCTCGGTTTTGTCATGACCGTCACCCGTATAGTAAACAGTTAACTTTTGTGATCGAAAACATTTACTCCTATGCTACAAATATTTATGTTGAGTATAATAAGGCTTTCATAGACATGTTCAATGCCTATTTAATTGACAAATTTCTATTTTAATTATTGTACTACTCTTGTTTAAATAGATGTATCATATCATAGTTCAACAGAAAGGTAAAACTTCCATAATGTATTTAAGATACATTTCAACAAAGAGGTAAGACTCTTCTAATGTGCTCCGTATTTAATACTTTAAAGATCAATTTTGGCGATAACAATTAATATAATTTTTTTTAATTAATTAAATTCATATTTTATTTGAAGTAATTTAGAAAATTTTAGAGACTTTAATATTGCTCGAAATACGAACTTTAAATGTTGGTATTTCATGATATATGGACTCTCTAATATCGTCTGAAATTTCAAATTTTATTTTATTTCAAATTTTACTTAAAACACTAGGTAAAACACTACTTTAAAAGACGAACTGGGTGATACATCGACATGCTATTATTTTATTTTACAAAAAATTATACAATAGCTATTTTTTGGGTAGTATTTCATGATATTATATGAACGTTAGTAAAATCTTATTTTATTTTAAATTTTACCTAGTGTTTTAGTGTTTTAAGTAAGTTGTATTGTATAATTTTTTGTGTAGTATTTCATGATATATGGACTCTCTAATATCGTTTGGAATTTCAACTTTTAATGTGTGAGCTCGAAAGTCTTTCGCAATTGCTGAACTCTCTAATATAGCTCAAAAAGTTCCTGTTTTAATTATATAGAATGATGATATGTCATTGAGAATTTGCTAAAATTAATTGGCTCGTTAAAAACATGGCATATACTGTAGTCCGTAACTTAGAAAACCGAAAAACTCGAGGCTTTGATACATAACTATTTTTTGCTAGACAGGGAAATCAAAATCAGAATAACATCGTACATATTCACCCAGTTGTAATAAGTATTCCACAATCAATAATCTGAATCCCAATTATCTTGAAAAATGCCAGTTAGAGTTTGTGATACATCTCTACCTTCTCAACTCCCAGGTAATTATTTAATTATTTAATTAATCCCCATTTCTCATTTCCCCTTAATTTATCAGTTATGATCATATTATTATCTGCTCAATTACTGTTAATTTGTTCAAAAGGGTTTCTTTTAATGCAATTTTTGGATCATTTTATGCAGGTTCTTGTTCTGGGCATACTTCTCCTGCACCCTGTACTTTATTGAGTGTTGGGCAGGTATTATTTTGTGTGATTATCACTCATTTTGTGTTTTATTTTGTTAATTATATTATTTTGATTTGGTGTAATTGATTGATTGATTGAATGTTATTATAACTTATAATCATGGGGTTTGATTGCATTGGTAGCATTTCCTGTATAACTTTGTTGGTATACTGTATAAATGTGTTTTTTGTTTATGAATTAGGATCACTTGTGAATTGATTATTGATGGTATTGAGTCAGTGGCGAAACTTGGCCGGGGGCTAGCAGGGGTAGTCGCTCCCGAAGCAATGAAAAGATTGGAACTTTTAGTTAAAATTTTCGATTTTTGTTGTTGTTATTCTATAGCTGTTATAGTTTGCTCCCCCTCAAGCTTTCATCCCCTAATTTCATATCTAATCCTGGTTCTGCCACTGTATTCTGTAATTAGTAATTCGGAATATAAGTCCGTTGAAATGCTCGTGTTTGGGGCGGAATCCTTCAAGTATTTCACAAGTTGGTTTTTAGCTAAAACTGACAACTAAAAGAGTTCTCACTTTTTTCCATTGCTGAAGAGGGATAAAGCATGTGTTACGGTTTTAGTCCTTCTCACTCGGCTTCTTCTTTTTACTGACCTTTTGCAAGCCTTCATTACGATTAGGGATGAAGTAACGAGATTATGCTCCTGGTATAATCTTGATATGCAATAAATATTGTTTTAGGAAAAAAAATGGCATGACAACGCATAACATCCGTGTCGGCCACATCTTTTCTAACATTTTGCAAATTTTCATAATAAAAGTTACTACTTGTACTTCTCTAAGTGATGCATTAAAATAGAAGTGGTTTACATGAATCTGCTTTGCTCTCACAACCATTTGCCAACTCTTGCATATTTATGGAATGGGAAGAAGCTAACTCAATGTGGGCCTCAATTTCTTTTCGCATATTTACATCCCTAAAACCTTAATCCAAAAAAGAAATGTCGTGGATTCTGTTTAAGCGAAGGAGTTAGAAATTATATGAAGTTGGGACATTGAATCTCGAGTAATTACATTTATGATACGTTGATTCCTATTGCTTCATTAATGGGGTTTCAATGTGTGACATGAATCCCCATCTGAATCTCAGGCATTTTCGGGAACTCAAAACGTTTCAAGTGTGCAAAAGGATGAGGCATGGAGAGTTAATGTACGAATACAAGGGTGTGACCTAGAACATGGGTATTTATGCGGCACTATGGAGGCTCTTAATGTCCCAATGGCAGATACACCAGTAAGCCTCTTCTTTTCCATGGCTACTATTTTTTTTTTTTTGTTTTTTTTTGCTAGAAAGGTAGTAGATTTATTCATCATCCGCAAATGGGGAAGAGAAAAAATGCATTTTCTGTCTGCTCATAATTCTCACACTAACATTTGCTTTGATTCCTTGCGAATTCATTTACTCCGTTACTGTTAATGCGCATATCACCCATCTCGCTCGACACCTAAAGCAATTCTCTGATTCTCTGCCAATTCATTTACTCCGTTACTGTTAGTGCGCATATCACCCATTTTGTCGTCCAGTGCATGAGATTAGTGCGCATATCACCCTTTTTTTTAATTGTCAAAAAAAATTCTCTCTTCTACAGACATTCTCAATCGTTTCGAAAAAATCACCAATGCTGTGACAAAACTGTGCTTTGGCAGATTTACAAGGCCTCAAATAACATCTATAATGTACATTTCAAAGCCATTTTTGGAGACAATATTTTGTATGGAAATAAAGTGTGTTAGAGTTTTTAGGAACTAGACCGTTTTTTTTTCTCAGAAAAGGATTTTTAGAACGATAGAGTGCCAGCTGAACTATGCGTAGTCCATCGAAAAGCAATGACACCTCAAGCTTCAGCGTCAGCTTATATATACCATGCTTTAGCCTGTAAACTTATTAAAGGTGTGCCATATTTGCAAGGATAGTAAGTAATTTTAGTAGATATTCTGTGTTATTTGTCAATGTTCTCTCTCTTGTTACTTTTTCACACATGCATAAATGTGCCCAGCGGTTTATTTACAAATTTATTTTGCGTATAAGTAATGAGTAGTGTAGATTGTATTTTGAAAATATCGGTGACAATTATTACCCAATGGCTCGTACCATTGTCAACTCCACTAGAATTGCCTGCCACTGTTTTTTCTTGTTGTTAAGTTTCTGTGAGGAAGGATATGGTTAAAAGTTAAGACATTTTGGATTTTTCGTATGCTTCATTCCGTTTTATGAATTTGATGTAGATGCCCAAATTATAAATATCTAGAATGTACCTGTAAGCGTTTCTTCTTTTGCATACAGTGGAGTTATTTTATGCATTGACCTTCTAGTCTTGAAAGTCTTGTGCTCGTCAAATTTTGGACACTACTTGGTCAACCCAATGCCTATAACGGTCATATTGGTTGTTAAGTGATGCATGCCACTGCACCTTAAAATGTGGTCCTGGTAAGTGGTAGCTTCGAAACACATACAAAGTGTACTTTCAAGACGAAGAAATCATCATGCCACTTGATGACTAGCTAAGTAGCTATGATTATTATGAATTGCTCTCTTTGCTTTTAATCAGTTCATTAATTCTGAGTTTTCAAGTTATTGGAAATATGAGGCCTTATCTCAGTTATGTACTTCATTTGGGTATACGCTTTCCATGATTAGTATGTTATCTCCTGGATTTTCTCATCAAAGGTTTTGTGTGACGTCATGTAATAGGTCGTAACGTTTTGGGAAGGGGAGATTGTTGATACCTTGAACTTCACCTTCTACACCGGAAAATGGGAGGCCACGTAATCTCTTCCTTTCCTTTCTTTTGTTGCATGAATGAAAATACCTCTTCTAAACCTTTATTCCCCTCCTGCCGTTGAGGGGGATTGTCTTCCAAAAGTGAGGGATTCTAATTTAGTCGTAATCTATTTTTTCTTTTGTAGGCCAGAAGACGATATTAGGCACTGGACGAAATTTCCATCTTTTTCGCCTCTTTTGGTATGTAAATCCTAAAGTTTAATTTGAGATTCAGCATGACAAATTCGCATAATTTGTTGTGATCTCTTATTAGAGTCAAGTGGAGATTGATGGCGGCAAGTCACTGGACTTGAGTAACTACCCTTATATATTTATGGTAAGTTCATGTATCATAATTCCTATTAAATGATGTAAATTGTAATATGCTTCTGCTTAATCATTTCGAGGGAGATAATATGTACGCTAATTTGACATCTATTACCCTTTTTTTATACATTTGTGATGCAGAGATGGAAGGAGCAGTATTTTGTAAATGTCGGTACAGACTGTGGCTTAACTATAGCTGGATTCTATTACGTGTGCTTCTCTTGTAGTGATGGCTCCATTAATGGCTTCTATTATGATCCTAATAGCAGGTACCCCCTCTGTCCATAGATAAGTTTCCGACATTCTATATTTGTTTTTTTGGTGGTGTTTGTTGTCATTATGGTTTACAACCCTAAATCTTTACTCAAGTTGTATCGCCGCATCTTAGTGTGCTCCTTAATTCTTCTGATATAAAAGATACGATGAAGTTTATTAATGGACTGTATCAATAATATGTTAGGTTTTTAGCCTGCCTGTGTGGCTTAAACTACCATTTTGTCCCACTATTTCCGGTTTTATTGTTATGGGCTCTCCCGTCCATCCCATCCCAGCCTTCAAATGAAATTGGGTACGGGGCACTTCATTTTAAAACATTCGAAACCCCACTAATACACGTTTTATGGGTCATGAATTCAACATTATGCCCTAGGCCGCATTTGATTACCTCTAACGCACTTTGTATGTATATATCTGATGAAACCTGCTTCCGACTTCACTTGCAGTCCTTTTCAGAAACTCGAACTGAAAACGAGTAATGAAGGGAGGTCTGGTTTCAGCTTTTCAACATATGAGTTGCAGTGATGGCTGACATGAGCTGCATGAAAATGACAGTTGATCAATCTAGATGGTTATGTCGGAAAAACTCCAAATGCCACCAGCTCAGATATTTACTAGAGCTTCAACTCCAAATCTGGTCGTACATCCATGTCGAATTCCTTCGTGCTGTACATCTACCGACATCGAGTATTCTCGATGAAATATTGAATAACATGAGTTTCATGTTCTTTATTAGTTCTCAAACTTCCCCTTGAGTGTATTTCTTTCTATTGATTAAAAAAAAACTCAAAAACAAAAAATGACTCGGAAGCCTAAATGACTCGAACAACTAGCAAATTCTCGTATTAACATTAGACCATGAATCAAAATCCATATTATATGAAGATTTTATTTTTTGGCAACAAATATATGAAGAATTATTATGTACCGCAAGGAATTAATCTGGTATTAAAAGATCATCTCTTTTATCCCACCTATCTATTTGGGCCGTTTTAAGTTTATGACCTTTTTTAGTAAAAATTTACGACATATTTATACTCATTTGGCCATTTTAAACCAGAATTTCTGATTGGCCTTAAAATGCAAAAAAAAAAAAAAAAAAAAGTGTAACGTGGCATAATATAATCCATAATAACGGATAAGAGGAAATAAGGTGGACAACATCTTATTAAAATAAAGGTGACATCTTAAAAAATAGTTGAGTCAATATTTTGGAACAGAAAAAATGGCAGCATCAGTTGCATATTCTCCTGCAAATTTGGGGTTGAAGAAACATGAGCTTTCTACTTTAAGATATGGTCTTCTAATTAAGAGAACTCAAGTTTCCTTAAAACGTGTTACCTTCTCAGTACAAGCTGCCAAGCTCCCTCCTGGTGTATGTCATTTTTCATCTTGTTTTATATTGTTTGAAATATATCGTAGATTGTTGCTTAAGACGGACATATTTGTTTTAAAGTTAAAACGGGTTAACTAGAATAGACGAGATAAAAGTAGAATGCTTAGGGAAACCAGGTAGGGTTATTATACTCGACCTGTTTTAAGCTTGAGACGGATATTTCTGGATGCATATCGGCTAACATTATACATACGATTAGGTGGTGTTCCCGAAAGCAGAACCGAAGTTCAATGCCCCTTTCCTGGGATTTACTAAAACTGCTGAAGTGTGGAATTCAAGGGCATGCATGATTGGCCTCATTGGCACTTTCATTGTTGAACTGGTATGTACCTTGAGCCTTTACCCGCTTCGGCTTCCTGTATGCTATTGGTCACCCGGTAGCATTCGTCTTATGTAATGTAATGTGGCTTTTGCAGATACTGAACAAGGGAATTCTAGAGCTTATAGGTGTGGAAATTGGCAAAGGACTTGATATTCCTCTCTGAAGGTTTTTACTTTTGAGTACCAATGTATCAACATGTCGAATCGACTGTAAATCTGGTAAATCAGTTTGAGACTTTCTGGTTGCTACTCTTAACTTCATATTGCTTCTTTATACACCAACTCTATTTGATTTATAGTTCCGGTTTGATTTTGATGGTTAATGGATATCAACCACCTTACCTTCGTATTGTTAATTAAACCGTTGGTGAGACATCACAAGCTTGCAAAACATTACAAATGAGAATTTGTGTTCTTTGCAAGCGTTAGAAACACAAGCCAACAAATGGAATTGAGTAATAGCCATCTATTTATTATTAGAGATACGAATTTGATTTCAAACAACCACTGAAGGTTGATAAGAACAATATGAAATGGAGGGAGTACAATCTGTATTATCGTCTGAGCTCTGAAGCCATCAGTTTTCACTGTCAATAACTTGATGATTTCCATAGAGCGTTCCAACTCCTGGAAAACGTACACGTCACCAATGCCATCCTCATCTGTGCAAATTATCGGGTAAAGTTAACTTAATCCTCTCAGTCTCACTTGTCCTTCCACATTTTGAGTTTGAAAAGACGCTCATCTACTCAACATTCGTACAAAATCGTAGAATAACACTTTCGCAAGAAGTTTAATTTGTACAGTATCATTACAAGTGTAAACTGTGCACCACAGACCAGAAGTCCAGGATTTAGAGGGCCCTACAAATTCGAGTATCGACCACCGGGACTTTGCAAGAAGACTTGGATACATCCAATGCTTCCGCCAGCGATAGTCGTCGGTTTCTCCATGCGAACTCTGCCCATTTCTTCATTCGGTCACCCTCAGTCTTTCTGTTCTCTTGGACACAAAGTACTTCTGCATACCCACCTGCATTGGCAAGAAAGATTTTTAAACGACGAAGATCATGGGCTCAGAGTCTCACACACAGGATAAACTGGTTTTTCATAGCTGTTTTTGCTACGATTGACAGAACTACAACATATGGCTACGTAAATCCATGCAAATCAAGCAGAGCATTGTTGAGAATACAATTTCAAATTGATGTTATTGGTCTAACATTTTCTCAAAAATTAGTGCTAACATAGGATCAGATTTGGGAAATACTCAAAAGTCAAAACCCTGGTATTTCATACAAGGATTTTCATGTGGTGCTTTTTGGATTTTGAAAAACTAAAAATATGTTCTTTGAAAATGTCATCCCCATAGGCAGTTCACAAATTCTCATTGCAGATGGACACTTCTCGTCATTTCAAAAAGACGGTCACAAGCGAGACTTAATGCAGGCAGTTTACCACACACAAGTGTTATTTTAAAAATCCAATAGCTTCCCAACAAATAGATTTTTTTTTGACCATATCTAAGCATTAAACGTCTTGAACGCCACTTAGAAAGCAGTTATTATCACCTCACTGGTTACTGTGAATTATGAAGCATGTAGAAACTGGACTAAGCAACGTTTCTTCATAACCTTTAACCTAACAAGTTACCACAAGAAACATACTTACAAAAATAGTTGATACTATCACCGAACGAAATGAAGATTGCATTACGAACAAATAGAGAGCACAAGTGAACAAGTTATGCAAATATGCTCCTGCATTAATACTGAAAGAAAAAAAGTACTTCTATTTTCTGATGGAGTTTCGTGAACATTTTTGCAGCTAATTGCAGACGAAGCCAAGTTTATTAAGCAAAGAAGTAAGCAGTGTGCCTTGAAAAGTAAAGTAAGGTAGAAAAGTACAAGGGAAATCATATACAGTACAATTATACATCACTGATTCATAGTGCAATCAAGCCTACCTCTTGCAAGGGCAACAATATCCTTTTTCTCGACGTCTACTTGCAAGTGCTCCAAATTCCCATTTTCATCTTACACATTTAAGAACCAACAATGTTAGATTATTCATTAGATAAACTGTTTTACAAGAAAATTTATTCAGACAAAACAAACCATAAAAGTACTGCTCAATAAGTAATACGAGTACCTTTGTTCTCTAATGCAGGAGCCTTCAGCAAATCAATCGCCTTTCTATACAAACCCTGCAAACAATAACTAAACAACTGAAAAAATCTTGTGATTTGAAATCCAGACGCGACTGGTGTACCACATTCTAACAGCTGATATCGAAGGACACATAAAAGTGAAAGCCAAAGAAAAATGCAGATAAATTAAGGAATTATGTATAACATTAGATATTTTGTCCTTGCGTAAGAAACAAGACTGTAAGACAACAGGTCACGTAATATTACCATGAACTCATGAAGAGAATTGACATGCACAAAACGGAAACCAATTAAATTACGAAACAAAAGGTCAGCAACAACAAGGCATCAAACCAAGATAATTGAGGATTGGCTCACACGGACAATGTGCAGGAAAGCCTAGAAAATGAAGAAAGCAACAGATAGCTATGGTATTAACACTACACTACACTACACTACACTACACTACACTCGTTGCCAATACACTACACTCCGACACTTCATTTGATGCCAAAAATAAAAAAAATTAAATAAAAAGTTTTCGAACAATGCTCAAGTTTGACTCTTGTACCGAATCGAGTAAAGCTAGACCAAGAGAATAGAAGGACAGCAACAGTAAATAGAAGGTAAGTGAACCGTTGAAGCAAATGGAAAAAAGAAACAAGAGGAAAGAAGAAGACAAGGAAAGTGAAGGATAGCAAAGCTAACTATAGTAGTAGAAAGTTTCGCAGATCAATTAATGCCCTGCCAGCTAACCTCTTGAATTAATAGGGAGCTTGAGCGTTCAGCAGTTGCTTTATGTCGAAACATGAGAGCTATGCACGTCAAGATAGTGCCAACTTTTGGATGATGTGTACCTGCAGCAGATCAAATAGGGTGAACATTGCTAATCCTAAGATGGGATTCTCAGAGAGTCAGAGCGGAACAAGAAAGTATATAAATTGTTACCAAAATTTGCTTCGGCTTTCTTTAATGCACGGGTAAGTATTTCCTCTGCCTCCCCGAAATTCCTGAAAGGAGATAATCTTATCAGCCAAAAAAAAAACTTAAATAACAAGTGGCGGAAAAAAGGACAAAGTGAATTCGATCGTTTGTTACCCCAAATGTGACTCGAGCTGACCCAGAGCACAGGTAGCTGCCAAAAAAACTTCTTCTGACGCCATGTTACATGCACCCAAAAGATATGGATCACTGAAATCCTTCTTTTCAGATGATTCGTTGATGGCCTTTTTATACAACTCCTTTGCCGCATCAAAGTCACGCTTGGCATGCAAAAACTCGCCATATGATAAGGTTGCGTTGCCTAACAATTATCATAATTCATTAACAAGGGGTAGTATATTATAAATGCACTAGCATATAAGAGACGGAACTTACCAATACAACCCTCATCTTGGCACCCTTCAAAACAGGTCTTGGCTAAATCAAAGAAAGCCAGTCAGTTGGAAGAAACTTCCGGAAAGAAAAAAATAACAAAAGATTAATAAAACAGAAAGCCATTACCTGATTCCATGTCACCTTGAACAAGCTCAACCAGTCCTTTAATTGCTTTAGATCGAGCATTAAAGACTTTATATCCATATTCGTCACTATTTTCCAGGCTTTCTTTCCCCAAAAGGTTCAAACACTTATCTGCGAGCACTGATGAGGTGTCATCCTATATAAGACAGGACAATCTAAGGTGAGCCAACTGCGAGCTAACTAAATAATATCGAGTCTTGCTCTTACTGACTCGTATCTGAAAGAATTTTGATTTTAAATTTTTGTTCCAGTTAGTCTTTGCGTTGGACTGTTGGCGTTCTTGTCCACGGCGAGAACTCTTACGTTCCGGTGTAGAAGACGTAAATTTAAGTTGGTTCGTAAAACATGTTTGAAAGGTTTCTGTCAAAACTGAGTATCAAGTAATGTCCTTAACTTTTGTTTTATCCCTTTGTGTTTCAATTTTCGAGGGCGAAACTTTTTGATGGTGGGGTGATTGTAATTCAAGTTTGATTTAGAAAGTATTTTCTAAGAGGTACGTAAAATCTAATATACAACGTTACGTCATTATTATATGCAGCTGCAGCCGATTCAAATACCAGCCCAAGTTCTAAAATCTAAAGTAAGAATATGCAAGCTAGAGAGAACATACCAGCCCAAGTTCTAAATTAAGCCCAACAAGTGCTTCCATTGCAGCAACTGTTCCAACAATTTTAAAATTAAATCCCAAAGACCAACTGATAATATATACCTATAACATCGACTTACGCCATAACATTTTTTTTCTTACCTCTTACACCCAGTGACGCGCTCGTTAAATCCTGTATCAAAAGCAATGCCCGCATTGCTTCATCAATATTACCTCTGAACAAAAAAAGAGGGGGCAGCGTAACTATTAGCCTCGAACATACTATTATTCCAAATGACTAAAAGATGACGAAATTTTATGCTGATTTAACAGACCTTTCCATCAATAAGGTAGAAATGGCAAGTAAAACCATCCCTTTTGAATTCTCAATCGTGGAATCAGATCCTTCTTGTGATTGAGAAGACAGTCCTTGCTCTAGTATCAGTAAAGCTTGCGCGTACGAGTCATCTGCCAAACCCAAATGTCGGTGAAATAAAATTAATTATTCTCAACAGAAGCAAAGTCACAAGCTTTAAGTAATTGATATGTCCCCATCAAAATCAATACACAATACCGTGAAGCAATAAATATTCCTCCATCAACCTTAGCAAATGAGCAAATGTTCAGCTAAATAGGAATCAGATACTCTAAAGTCTATACCTAACTAACCAATAATTTGATGAATTCCACAACTCGTCCCTAACCAACGACAACAACAACCTCTACAAAACAAGAGCCTTAGTCCCGAGATAATTTAGGTGCGGCCGACATAAATATCATTTGAAACTATCAAGGATTATTAATTCTTCATTGACTAACTAGCTATGCAAAATAATCCCAATCTAAGAAAATCCCAGTATACAATGACGGAACCAGGATTTGACTCCATGCCAAAATAGTAACGGCTACAAGGTAACCTAGAAAAAAGATCGAAACTTTAACTAAAAATCTCATTCTGCCACTGCCAATATATACATTTCCTACCAAAATCAAACAGTATCCATAATCCCAGAAAAACCCAGCATTACAATATCAGCTACAAATTGAATAATTAAACACAGCAAATCTTGCTTAAGACTGGACACTATCCGTCATCAAGTTTAAGACGGGTCAAATACTACCACATGGTGGTAATAAAGACAAAGGTTTTGGTATTTTCTAGGCGACAACTGGGGTGATTTAATATGTATTAAACCCGTCTTAAGCTTAAGACGGATAGTGTCTGTCTTAAATGATAATTGGAGACTTCTAGATCAAAAGAATCAATTTTTTTCCTCGTTTACTTTATTCCACTACTAAATTATCGCAACTTTGATTAAAATACCGCTCACAAATAACAATAAAAAAGGTAAACAAATGAGCAGGACGGGGAAGTACTAAACTATCGCCAACTAACGACAAATCCTAGTTCCGCCACTAAGTAAACCTAAAAAAAAAAGAGAGAATTCGATTAAATACCAGTTCTCTGTGATCGAGCAAGGTCAAGAGCGTAATTGATCATCTGAAGTGCAACTGGATTAGCGTTGGGTACATGGTGTTCGCAAAATGAACGCATTAATGGTGGTTGTAACGGTCGGATATTACGCCGGAAAACGCCGTTGACGGTGGTTTTTACGGCGGTGGTAGGGTGGAGACGGCGTAGTGCTGTACGTAGCATTTTCAATTGGGGATTTTTTTTATTGTTAAGAAAAATGAAGATGAAAATTCTGGTGTTTTTCTGGGTTTTTGGTGAGAGATGTTAAACCTCTGTTGAAATTGTAGGAAGTAGGAGGGTTTTACTGGTTATGACAAAAGTCATGATATATTTTAACTAAGCAAGTCTGACTTACCGAAACATGAACAAACTCGATCCAACAGAACCTGGAAATATTGTAACCCGAAATTGACCGAAATGATTCGATCCGTTGACGGTCCGTAATCCGACACACCCCGATAATCAGTGATCCAAAATCGATCGAGACCCGACTTGATATTGACCCAATTAAATTGATAACGTGATAACTATTATTAAAGTTAATATTGTCAAATTAAAAGTGATTTATTGTTTAAATTGATACGTTTAACTTAATAATAATGAAATAAGTAAACCAAATAATCGTTAAAAATTAAATTTAAAAAATATTGAAGTATTGCGATAAAGTAATTGGACTCAATAACAATTTGATCCAAACCCGACCCGACCCAAAATATATCATTTGATCCAAAATGAACTGGCTCGACCCAAACTCAACTCAACCTGAGAGAGCAAACTTACTCGATATAACTCGATTCAACTTGACCCGACCCAAACCCGCCCGACTTGACCAGTTGCCAACAAATTTAACCATGTTTTCCGTTTAGTAAATACTTTCCAAAACATGTAAAAAATGTTTTTTTGGCTTTATTTGAGGCTATGGTTGGTAAAATTAGACGAAGTATAAAAAAGTAGGTCAGAATAATGAGTTGGAAAGATACATAATTATATAAAAAAACACGGCAAATTAGCTAAAAGATAGCTTATTGTAGTCAATTGACATATAATAAAAAAACATGATACTTGTTGAATATTATATATTAAAGGGATAAAAATGAAAATATAATAAAAAACAATTAGCTTATTTCTCTCATGTTACTTCGGATAATTTCTCTCATGTTACTTCAGATAATTTTTCATTTTGACTAGCTTATTTGGTAAACTCAACTAATCCCCTTTAATTACTTCATATTGCAATTTTGTAACAAATAATGACACTTTTAGAAGGGTACAATAATAGGGCGTCATCTAATAATACATAAACCTTAGGACCGTATTAGATAGATACCAAAAAGACATGACAAACTAACAAAAAAATGACAAATGTTTTGTCTCTACTAACAGCCTAACACAATGTGTCAGTGTTAAATCTGTTTTAAGTGTCAGTATACCTAGCAAATGAGTCAATCGGATTGAGTTCAGGTGGGGTCAAGTCGAGTTGTATTATAGGGGTGGGGCGGGCGGGTCTGTCGTATTATTGGGGTCTGGCCGGGTCGGGTTATTTCGTGTTTCAAGTGGTTTATAGGTGTGTTGGTTGGGTCAGTTTTGGGACCAACGAGTCGAGTTATTTCATGTTCGGGTCACATTCAGATCAATGGTTAAGAGTTAAAAATAATATGTTTAATTGATAATTTACTCCTTAGTTTAAGGTAAATAGATTTAAGTGTGCTTTTTAAATTAGTCATTCCAAGTTTTTTTTGTTCAATTAGAGTTATGTTTTGTCGAGTTATTATCGGGTCGCGTGGTTTTGGATCAAGTCATTTTGAGTTGGGTCAATTCCAAGTCAACAAAGTTCGAATTTTGGGTCGGGTCAATTCGAATTTAGATCACATTAGAGGGTTATAGCTCGGGTGAATTCCGATTTTAGACCAATCAGATCGGGTTGTTTTGGCCGGTTTAGGACAAAAACGAACCGGCCAAAACGGTAACACCCTAATGATGGAGATGTGTCCAAATTATAAGGATGCTGGATTCGTACAATCAACCTGAAAGAGAGAGGATTAGTAGACTTAAACTTAAGCACAAATTTTGATTTGTGACGGGTCGGATTTTTCTCACAAACTTGCAAGTGAGACGGCAAGTGGAAATCCATTGATTTTCCACTTGCCTTTCCACTTGCAAACTTATGAGGGATCCGACCCGTCACAAACTTGCAACGAATAGATCCGTCACAAGCAAAACTAATGGTCTATAGATAAGGATGGTTTCTTAAAGAGTTTGACTATTGTATACTCTTTTGGAATCTAAACTCAAGATTGTCAAGAACGTCGTGCACATTTTATCTTGCTCAAATATAAATATAAAACTCCTATATTCTAGAGTAAACAAATAAGCAAGCTGTGGACATCTTAGCCTCACCCGAAGCTTCAGACAAGTAACCAAGTCTACGACAAAAACAATGATCTACCCCTTGGGGTGTTAACGAGCCGAGCCGAGTTCGAGCTGAATCGAGCCCAAGCTTGCCCTTGCTCGATTTGTGCTCAAGAACCAAAACTCGAGCTCGAGCCGATCTCGAGCTTACCCGAGCTTGGAAAAAATGTGCATGTTAACAAGCTTGCGAGCTTTAACGTGAGCTCGAGCCAAACTCGAGCTCAAATCGAGTCTATATATAATTGTTGATTTTTGTTTTTTTTTCTTCCGATATTTCATTAACAAGGCTCGAATGTTATATGTACGGAAATTTGTAAGAGAGACATTTGATATGTGATGCAAAAATACAATCATGATAAATTTTTTTTATAAAATTAAGATATGTATTTTATCTATTCATAGAAGTTCGACCTGCTCGCGAGTTGTTCGAGTCGAGACGGCATTTGCTCGGCTTGATTCGTTATGCTCTCGAGTCAAGCCTTTGATCGAGCCGATCTTGAGTTGTTCGCGAGTTGTCTTGTCTCATTATCACCCATAAATTAACCCCACACGAGTTGCTTTATTTACTAGAAAAAAAATGTAAACTATTAACTGAAACAGCTAAAAAAAAGTGTAAACTATTGACCGGAATAGAGCGAGTATTTTACAATATGTTGCTCCTCCCAACATATCCAATTAATATACTTCCTCCCTTCAAATCCACTCTACCATATTACTTTTTCACATTTGCCGATATGTGTTTTACGCGGTAAATATCGTCAGTTACATGTTTGCAAAAATTATAAAAGTTATATATTAATAATGTACTCGTAAGAGACGAATCAAACAAGATCACACATAAATATATTTTTTACTTATATATTGAGAGAAAATTGCAATTATATACTCACTTGTTAATAGTGTACAAAAGTGAAAGTGGTAGAATGAAGTTGAAGGGAGGAAGTATTAGAGAATACTCCCTCCTAGTCGGTTATTTCTTCCCTCTTTCCTTATTGGGTAAGTCGGATTTTCTTCCATCCTTTCCTTTTTGGATGTGGGGTTGTGTGGTCTAAATTCATTTGTATGTGGGGAAGTGTGTTTTGTGTGGTCCAAATTCATTTCCTTAATTTTTGTGTAAAAAGGGAAGGGGAAGAAATGAGTGACTAGGAGGGAGTATATAAATTGACATTTTATCATTTAGAACATATCTTATCATATTTTATGTCCATATGACCATACTAGTCACTTTATTAAACAAATAAACAGCTTGTTAATTTGAAACTATTGTTTACCAAACATCATAAAATATGTTAATTATATATTTAGTTAAACCCGCTATTAAAATCTGCTTTACAACCTGCTTTTTGCCAATATTAATCCACTATTTATCAAACATGACCTAACTGTTAAAACATGTTTCAGAATCTTGAATAAAGTAATTTTTATTTTTTTGACTTGGAGTAACAAAGTTCAATCTTCTAGTTATCCTCTTCTTGAGTGGGACAGTAAAAGACGTTACCATTAACAACATCATTTGTTATATAATAAAAAAACGAAATCAAATCAAATCATTTCAAAATCACACTATTAACTAACCAATCTTATTTAATCTTTAAAATCTTAAAAAAAAAAAAAACCCCAAAAATCTCTACCTTACATTATACACCCAACAAAACTACACCAAATACATAGAATACAAAAAAACAAATGAATTAATAAAATATAATAATTTAATAATAATAATGAAAAATAATCAACGCCGACGACCACCACCACCATTTTCACCATATCATCAACAATCCTGAAAAAAAATCCCCAAATTGTTAGGGTTTGTTCATAATTACTGGAATTAAAGTTAAAAATGGCGCAATCAGGTAGAATGATTGGGGAATATATGGTAGGAAAACAAATAGGATGTGGATCATTCTCAGTTGTATGGCATGCGCGTCATCGAATTCATGGTACTGAAGTTGCAATTAAAGAGATTTCTATGTCTCGATTGAATAAGAAGCTTCAAGAAAGTTTATTATCTGAGATTTTCATTCTTAAGCAGATTGTTCATCCTAATATTATTCGTTTACATGAGATTATTGAGGTAGTTTTTTGCTCAATTAAGTTTATTTGAATTTTGATTGCGTTTTTTTTGTTAATTAAGTTTATTTGAATTTTGATTGCGTTTTTTAGTTGATTAAGTTTATTCGGCAAGTCTTACTTAAGACGGGTTTTATCGTTTAAAACGGGTCAAATACTACCACGTGCTAGTAATAAAAGACAAAACTTTTAGTATTTTCTAAGCAACGAGTGGGATGAGTTGGTATGTATTTGACCCGTCTTAAATTAAAAACAGATATGTCCGTCTTAAATGAGAATTTGTGAAGTTTATTTGTAGTAATTTGATTTGTGACCGTAAGCTTAAGACTGTTTTAAGCGAGACTAACCTTTATCGCAGAATTGTGGAGTTGATTTGGTGTGATAAAAATTGGATTAGGATCGTCTCCATTTCTTAAGATTAATCCCGGCCGTTGAGTAGGAAATGGAGAGAAAGAAATGGCGAGGAAGAAATGGAGAAGAGGAATTGTGTATAATATGTTAGGTCAACTAACATGAAATCCTGGCATAAGTTGGTTAATTAACTGTTGTGAGCTGTGAGGAGGTGAAGAATTGTGTAGGTTAGGATTACGATAATAAATTCTAATATGAGACGGTGTAATAATAGCATACGGAGCCTTTGCATTACCTCCTCTCCATTACCTATTAATGGGTAGATTTGATTTGGAGAAAAAAATTGACGGTTTAGATTTATCAAGATTGTTTAAAATTTTATGTGGAGATTGAAGTGCCCAAAATGAATTTGGGCCCTTTGTTTTGTCCCCAGAGGCAATCCGGTCAATTGATAAGTAATGGATAGGTGATAGAGAGAATCTTGGCTCGTAATAATAAGGTTGTTATGAGACCGTCCCAAATTATGGGTAGTTAGTGTTTCTAACAAGTTTTGGGTTTGGATATGTTGGTTGTCTTTGAACTCAAAAACAATTAAACTTATGTGTGAGACTGTCTCTTCGGGACTAAGGTCGGATTAATTTAGCAGGTTGCCTTGGTTATTAATAGTAATGATGCATTCTTTGTAGTACTGACAAATGTTGAACATCGTCCTGTATTATGGATATACTGGCAGCATTTATACAACGTTGTTATGTTGCATCATTGCCAAATTTTCAGCACATTATGTATATACATAACGTGGACAATTTTTTTTTTAGGACAGACTAATTTTCAGCTTCATAAGGATGCTAGAAACATAGAGCTGTATTTACATAATGTCGTGTTTCAGCACATTCTGTATCCAACCTATCTCTTGAGCCCTGATTGTTGCGATGATTGAAAATACTTGGACAATGTACTCGAGTAAACTAGCTTGGACAGTTTGGTGAAGTATCCTATTATTTAGAAAAAAGGTCTTCAGGTCTACCATTTAGACACTAGACACTCGACACTCGACACTCGACACTCGACACTCGCCACTTGGTAATGTTGGTATTATATTATGTACGAAATTTAGCTATCACTTACATAGTGTATGCTCCTTTTGCTATAATACCTGAAATTAGTAGACAACTGTAAGTTGAGTAGAGTAGCTATTCTTATACACAGCTAGAATGAAGGTGACTGACTACCTCCATTGAATGAGAGTTAGCTTGATTCAGAAGTAATTCATTTGTAAACAAAAAAGTGTTAAAAGTAATCATCCAGTAAACCAAAGGGTATTTGTGGTTATTTAGCAGTCTTTTAGGTGAAGTAGATTCCATGATTACACAGTTTTTGACTTTCCATTTGATTGTAAGAAGAGACTCTTAAACCTCGTTTTCGCATCTTAAATTTTACTCCTTCCGATTTAGAAAGACTTGCCATATCAAGAATGCCGCAATAACTAAGGCAACCAATAGAAAAAATGAATATATAAGTGCAAGTGGGCTACTTGGTTGAGGTCAATGTAAACTTTTTGTAACTAAAGGTTAACCCATAGGCGAACTCTAAGTCTGTATCGATCAAGTCGAAAGGGGGAAAAATTTAAGTCTTTCTGACTCGGAGGGAGTGTACCTATATCACCAACTTTTCATTTTAAGAACGAAATTTTGAAAGCACATGGAAGTATTAGCTTGGTAGTGCTGTTCTCTTTGGCTTATAATGTGTTGTGGACTTGTGGTATTGGAAAAAGATACGCTCAAAAGTATTATTTGATTCATGTTATAACATGGCTTTAGGTTCCGGGGAAGGTACATCTTGTATTGGAATACTGCCGTGGAGGCGATCTTTTTATGTACATACAGCGCCATGGCAGAGTACCAGAGGCTACTGCAAAACACTTTATGCTACAGCTAGGTACTTCCTGATATCTGCTTACTTCATTTATTGTTGAAGACAAGATGTCCTTATTAGGAATTTATCTCTTGTAGCTGCTGGTTTGAAAGTTCTCCGAGAAAATAATCTTATACATCGAGACTTGAAGCCTCAGGTGTGCATGTGTTTTTGTTTTTGATTTTATGATATTTCGTTATCTACTATATGTAATCGTGAGATGAATAGGTAATAGTTGTTTCGTTTATTGTCTGCTACAAGGCTTGCATTATGAGTTTTGATAACGGAAACAATTTTTTCTTTTAAAGTGTATGATTTGTGGTCATCTTTGACAAGAACACCAGAATAATAATCTTTTTTCCATCACCCGACTTTAAAATATCTCCCCGACCCCTTTTACACAGTGATATTCTGCATATATATTGAATTTTTAAAGAATTAGTGTCGTAGCTATTTACTTACCCATTGTTGATTATGATCTCCTTGGGAATAAAGCTTCTCTATGTTTCCAGGCTTCTCGCTTCTTATATTTCTACTTACCTTGCATTTTGTCTGTGGACAAAGTTTATATAACATTACTTTTGTAAATTTGATACATTTCAAAGACAGGGATCAACCTGATATTTATTTTCTTTTCAAGTCTTAGCTTGTATAAGTTGTAAGAAGATGGAACTTTAGTCTAGCTGGGAAGCTGATGTAGCTAATCAATTTAGGAGTAGTGCTTTGTTGTTGCTGTAGCTGAACCATATTGGAAAGAAAGGTATTCCTTTGTGTATATCATTTGCAACTAGTTTGAATGTGATTTAATTAGACTAGAATCCCCACCATCTTGTACATGGTTCCTTCAATCAGTGTATTTGCAGAAATGACAGCAACAGCTAGTCAGCTACACTCCTATTTTAGTATTTTTTTTTATAGCAGTTTAAGTGATATTTTCATATTATGTATCATGTATGGTTAACACTGTGCGCCTCACCACTACCCAATCTGGAGTGATAGTAGATGTCTTTGAAAATCTCGTTTCTGAAATTAGTAACAGTTACAACTTCAGACCAACAGATTTTAGTTTGTAGGAGTATATTTAAATGTCACTGGAAAGGCGAAACTGCTTTCTGTTAATGGTTGTTGGCATCTATACAAAAACACTACCCTAGTGCCTCAAGGGCTCCTGCAAACTTCAGGATCAGGGGGAGCTGTATGTACACAGGCATACCCCTGAATTAGCAACACACACAGACTGATAATCTATAATGAAAATTGCGTTGAATATTGCATCGAAAATTGTATCAAATGACGGGTACTTCTAAATAGAAGGCATCCAGAACAAAAGAACAATGAGTCTGTAGCTCCCTTGGAAATGGTTGATGGTATCTTTATGTCTGTTTCTAGTATATTACGACAGTTACTGCGTGTGAGCCTCTTATATTTCTAGCCATGAAAAGCAATATAATCACTTCAAAACTTTAGAACTTAGAGTGGATGCCGTAGCTAATTGGAAGTACTCTTTTTAAACAAACCTGAACCTCAGCTGCTTTTATACGTCTCTGACTTTCTGTGTCATGATCAATTTACTTCCTGATTGCTATATTTGAAGATAAGGAGAGAGATTAATGGATCAGATTTAAACTGATAATGGAAAAAAATGACACGTTCAACTGAAGCTCTGATAGTGCCATATACTGGAGAGAGTTCTTATTTCCCTTGAAGAATGAGAAGGAACTTGAATTTTAGAGTTAAATCATGTGGTGAGGTCAACATAACTCATGTAGAGTTAGTTCGAGTCAACATGGTAAAGAAATAAATTGAATCTATCATCTTCAATAAAAAGAAAAACAATATTGTTCTCTTTGTCGTTTTCAAGAAAAAGTAGTTACATTCTTTCATACGTGGTTTTAGCAAGAAAATAAGTAAAGTGTCCCTTTATGATACAAATGCAATGATGTAATAGTAGATTTTTGTACCTTAAAATAAGTTACTCGGTTCTATGCTTGTATTCTTGGAACAAACTTTTAAATAATTTCTATTGCTTGTGCTACAGAATCTACTTCTGTCCACAAATGACAGTAGCTCAGCCTTGAAGATTGCAGATTTTGGATTTGCTAGGTAAAGATTCATTCTAATTTGGTTGGAGCATGTTCTTTTCTGCTTTTAACTCCTGTATATTTTTTTTATGGTTCCTAGGCGCAAAATCTGCAAAGAAGCTTTCTAGTAATATTCTTGTAAGAAACCTTTTGTAAAATTTTCTGCAAGCGACCACCTTTCAGAAACATCTTAGTGGGCTACAACCACAATTTGACAAGTTTAGGCTACTTTATCCATATGTTGCTTTCAACTGAGACCACGATGACCATTTGATATTTTGATCTTCAATTTCCGATGTAATGATCAAATGTAGCTTAATTGTTGCACGAATGTCCTCTAGGAATTCTTTAGGTGTAATTGAAATTTTGGCGATCCTGAGAGTCATTACAGAACTAAGTCTTGGTGGTGGTTGTCCAAAATTTCTGCAGATTTTGTCATTAATTTTTGGTTTTTAGTTAAAATATAATGCGGCGGTCAATACAAGGTTTCTTTGCTTGATATGCAATTATTTGCACACCAGGCAATAACAGATGTTGGTTACAATGTGGAGGGAAACAAGATGAATCTGTAGACCTCTTGTATAATTTGTTGCTATCTAAACCAACATACCAAAGTTAAGTTATTTATGAACTGTAGCTACATAATAATTAAACTGTAGGGTATGTTATCGTGTAAATTATAGCTCTCAAAAGAATGCTATGCTGCTCTTCCTTTGCTACAAATACACTTATCAACATGCTGGCCGCAACACCCACACACACACAGATACATTCAGCCATCAATGTATTGGACATGATTTGCTATTTTTTCTTTCTTTCTCGTGTTTGCCTTAAAATCAAGTGTCAAACTTCCATATTCGCTGATCCCAAGAATACTCTGAAAAAAATGAATATTCTGGGCAACATCACTAACTCATATTGAAACAATTGTTTTTCTTGGTAGCTAGTATTTTTCTTTCTTTTTTCTTTTCTTTTTGTCACAAGTAATAGACAGTATCAACTGTTTAAGCTTGACTCTCCTCTCTTCACAGATCTTTGCAGCCTAGGGGGCTTGCTGAGACACTCTGTGGCTCTCCACTGTACATGGCTCCTGAAATAATGCAGCTGCAGAAGTATGATGCCAAGGTGATTCTCAATGTTTTGCTTGCTTATTTTTGCCATCTAAGTGCTAGCCTAAATATCTTTTTTTTCTGAATTGAATATGCAGGCAGATCTCTGGAGTGTTGGTACGATTCTGTATCAACTAGTAACTGGAAAAACCCCTTTTACTGGAAACAATCAAATTCAGGTTTTTTTTTCACATTTAAAAAAAAATACATATATATTTATAATGTGTTGGTTAAGTTGTCAGGCTTTCTATTATTTATTTATTTATTGAGGTCAATGTGTAACTCATTACCTAATATTCTACAGCTACTTCAGAATATTATCAAAGCCACGGAACTGCGTTTTCCACCAGATCTGAAGGATTTATCTGCTGAATGCGTAGATTTGTGTCAGAAGCTGTTGCGTCGTAATCCTGGTAACTCAATTAGAGCAGTGGATTCCGGATTTAACAGTAAACTTGTCGCTCAGTAACCCATTTATAACTATTAAACTGATAACTCTTGCTGCAGTGAGTATGGCTCTTAGGCTTTTTAAGTGTAGCGTTCCAAGTTATTATTAGTAATGACGTGCTACTGAGGCCAGAATAGAGCTTGCTGTTTAACGTGAAAACATTTTGTTGTTGTAAGTAGGTACAATGGTACAAAAATTCCCCCATCGAGTAACGGAGTTGTGCACACAACAATCAATTTTTAAAAAAATAACGCCGATTCTTAGATGATATTTATAGCTTTTAAGCAATTTAACCTATATTAACCTATACTCTATTACATTCTTAAAGAGAACAATGGGATTGTGAAATTGCAAATGATGCAGGAATATAAAAGAGGTTGCAAGAATAATAACATAGACGACTAAAATCAACTCAGAATGCAGATTTCCAGTAGTCAAAATAATGTATTTGGTAAACTTTCTGAAATAGCAACCGCATCCTCTGTGATCTGTAACGTTATATAGCGATGTCGCAATACCACAGAAAAATCCGGTACAACCTTTTTGCACAATGACTGGTAATGATTTCGGGTATAATATGCAGCTCTATCTGTTAATGGGGTTAAATTGAGGATCTGGTAGATTATTTCTAGTTCAAAATGATCTTAAATTCTTAACTATACCTCTACCTGAAATACGATTAGAGAAAATCTTTTTGTGCATAGTTTCCTGGATTCTGCATGCGGTAATTTTGCTTTTCTGATCCCTTTTTTGTGCTTGTATTGCAGTTGAACGGCTAACCTTTGACGAATTCTTTAATCACCCTTATCTGTATCGGCATCAGCAAAATGAAATATCTAGGTAAAATTAAAATAACAAAAAAAATTGTTATTTCCATCCGTGAATCTTGAGGGGTTATCCTTTATAGCTAATAGTCTAATACCATCTTTTCTGTTGCATGTAGGGGAAGAACAACATTGAGAAGAGTAGATAGTCCCGATGATCTCATGAAGAACCGGGAGGAAAGTTCTTCAGATGATTGTTTGCCGTTTTTGTTGGATGATGACTCTAGTGGTCCTGATGGGAGTCCATCTTTTTTGGGAAGGAAATCGTCCATGAATTCTTCTCATGGGTTCTCTCCTGATTTAAGGAAAGAAGCACCATCTAGCACCATGAAATACACTGATAGTTCATCTAGGCATACCAATACATCCCAAAGGATGCAAACTAGTGGTTTTAGAATAGACAACAGCCGACCTGCAAATTATGTTTCACGTCCACTTATTTCCAAGGAGCAGAGACCGGTGAGCTCTCATTCAAGAGGTATCATAGATTTCTCTTGTGATCATCATATTATGTACCCCAATCTACACATGTTGAATGTCTTGTCAACATTTTCACTCATTCATTTTTTATGTATTAATTTGCAGTTATGGACAATTCGGAGTTCATTGATCAAGATTATGTTGTCGTCTCAGGACCTCCTTTGGATACTTCATCCTCATCTACTAATATGTCAAAGCCAAGTGTATCTCCAACCAAGCCCAATTATCCACTTCCAACATCTTCGGGTCTTGGCACACGATCTTCCGCTCCCGTACCAATTGTTGGACAATCAACCAGAAATGTGTATAACGTAGGAAGTTTAGAAAGTCAATGTTCAGCTCCTTCTGGGACCTCACAAGGGTCCTTGGACACTGCAGATCTCTTGGAGCAACCATCAAATGACTTCACGACGAGACTTATGTCACTGCAGGAGTGTGCAACTAGCATCAAGGAACTGACAAATGACATGGTTCGTTAAAGTTTTTATGATATATTCTAATTAAACTATATAATACTCCCTCCATCGCATTTATGTGTCCCTATTTGACTTATTGTTTAATGGGATTTCAACTTTGACAGTTAGTTTTTAAATTCTTATGTAGATATACAATGTAGAAAATGTGGTTGACCAAGGCAACCACTTTCATTATATCATTTTGAAAAATTTAAGGCTAGTGTGTATTTTGAGAAAATGTTGGTCAAAATTAATCGTTTAACCAACACATGAGGCTATAAAAATCGAGTCATGTATAATGTTTCATTGAAGATGTTTGTGTTGCTTGCTTCTTCGCAGATTGAAGCTGTGAGACATCTTGAAGCATTTTCCATTCAGCTAGTTGTTCTTGCGGTATGGAAGCAAGCACTGCACATTTGCCATACTCAGGCTGTATCCTCCGCTGATGGAAGTCCCTCACCAGATATTTTGAAGTTTAAGCGTAGCATAAACAAGATGAACATTAGTCCAGACTTTCGTGAAGGCCTTGATGCTGTTACCTCCCAAGTACTTGAGGATGTATCTGCTGATATCAGGAGGGAATTTCTCAGCGAAGTAGGGCATGCTGAGGAACTGGCAAAGTTCGTGGAGCCAGGTATATGTTGCTTTCAGTGCTTTAAAGATTGCTGCTTTCTATCTTACATTTTTTTTGCCAGATAGGTCACGATTGCATTGCTCTTTGCTTTGCTTTTTTTTTTTCTTTTTTTTTTTCGGGCAAGTAAATCATTTGTCAATATGGAATTATGGTTTGTTGCCTGCTCAAAATGCTTGTCCATCACAAATTTGTTAAAAGTTTAGCAATAATAGTATCCAAATTTTACCTTGGGAAGTACGCGTTTGGCCCACAAGTCAAGTATATAAGTAGTGTTTAGAGAAGTTGAAAATCACAAGTGAACTTGAGTGCTAGAATGGTGCTTCTCCTTCTACTTATTTTTATTCAGTGTTTGGCCCAACATCTAAAAGGCATTCTTCCACTAAAGTTTCCACTTCTTAAGGCTTTCTATTTCTGGTTTTGTGTTTGTTTGTTTACGTGGATTGGACTTTGTTTTGGGTTGCCGTTTGAGGAGTGTATGGATATTGGTCCGTTCTCCGCTGACAATGTATTATTGGAAGCTCTCGACTCCAGTGTAATCAAGCCATCAAGGTTTAAGGAGTCTCATGAAGTTTCATTTAGGCAATACAAACTTTAAGAATCTAGGTGACAGTTGGACCCCCGTTCCTTTCCAAATTAATTTGCGTGTGCATGTGCGCACACGCCTGTGTGTGTGTGTGTGTGTGTGTGTGTGTGCGTGCTTGAGTGTGAGTCATTTGTTCATTCCATCTTATTTGAAGTCATTTAGCTAGTAGCTGGTCCTTCCTTTTTCTCACTTAAATGCTTGCCCTGATTTCAGGTAATGAGGAAATGCCGGATGCCATGGAAACCATATATCAGTCTGCTCTTGCATTGGGCAGACATGGTGCGGTAAGTTTTCTGCCTTTGCTGTTTCCATCCCCTGCTTTGAGTGCGTATCCAGAAAGAATGCCTTTTTTTTAATGACACGATGTGTTTTCTTGTTTTTATCTCTTGGATATAAACTGTAGAGTCGAAGTGTGAAAGAAAAAGTTGAATAGTCATTAAGCTCAACCCTGAATGAATGATTATTTCATTTGGTGTTGACCAATCACCACTTAACTTTTAGCGTACTAAAAAATATCTCTTCCTGTGGTTACTTTCTATAGCTTTAAAACCTTAATCATAATTGATGCTTAAAAAAACCCAAAAAAGCGACGACAACATCATCCATGTGCTTGCAACTCTCCGAGGCTTGTATGTATGATGATGTTGAGGGAATTCTCCTGTATGCGGTCTTCCTCTATCCTCGTATTATATAATAGAGTTCATGTATCGAAAATGGAGTCAGAAAGAGTCTGATGTTTAAGGAAACTCATTGTATATTTTGTAAACTTCTTCGGCATTCTCAGAGGTTCCTACAATCAGCCAGTAACAAACTCATACATTGTTGACAGGTTGATGAGCTGATGGGGGACATGGAGAGCGCGGCATCCTCATACTCAAAAGCTGTACGCCTGTTAATCTTCCTTCTTGTTGAAGCGCCATCTTTAATATTAAATCCTCCTTTCTCTCTTACTAACTCGGATCGCTTTAGGCTTCGAAACTACATTAACATATTAAATGATAGGCAAGGCATCTCAAGGTCTCAGAGGCTGGCTGTCTTTAAGCCCGAGGAGTAGTCATCCCGGTCCGCCCACCTTGATTTAACTGTGTGCTTCTAACGTGACTCCCATCAGTTTACCCTGTTTACTTTTTTTTTCCTTTTTTAATTTGTATATTATATTTGTTTGATTGTACAGTTACATTCTTTAGGGTGACTCTTGGTGGTTGACTGAAGTAGCATGATTGTGTATTTGTGTTTACTTTGTTTGTAATATTATCAATAATTTTTATTCATCAATGGTAAAGTACAGCTTTTCTCATTAAGTTGTTAGTTCGAGCTCATTTTTCTTGTTTTATCTTCTTTTTTCCCCTTTCGAGTAAGACCTTCTCGAATTGTTCCCGTCTTGGAGCAGGGTTTAGTCTGGTGGTCACAGGAAGAATAGATTATCGATCCGCTTTGATTTGAATCGACCGAGAATGACTTTTCAAAGTATTAAGTCTAAACTAATGTAATGTTTTGAGAATGACTTTTGGATGTTCACTCCATCCCCGTCAAAAGAAGTGAGGAAAGGAGTAGGTTTGTGGGCCTCAAAATTAAAATATATAAATTCCATTTATTCTGTTATTGCATATTTGCATGCGGTGTACCGTGTAGGTTATGAATTATGATGAAGTGAGGAGACTCGGACTTCATACCTATTGTCCAAGGAAACTCGGACTAAAGACCTATTGTTCACTTGTCTTCTACGAAGTAGAATACAAATGGTGCCATGTTTATTCCTTGATCTTTCTGCCAAAATGAAAGGATCGGGACGGAGGTAGGTAGTACTAAGTAACACCATCTAGTCTCACTTGCGACGAGTTTAAGACGGGTCAAACCTTCCTCATAAATAGCAAGTGGGGGGTTCAATTTGCCCGCCACTTGCTCTTTGTGAGGGGGGTTTGACCCGTCTTAAGTTATAAATTCATACTTAAAATTACAACATAAAGCATAATAATACAATAAGTCTTGCTTGTGACGGACCAAATCCCCCTCACAAAAAGCAAGTGGCAAGGCAAGTCGGGGGCTCCATTTGTACCCCACTTGTCCCCCACTTGCTCTTTGTGAGGGAGATTTGACCCGTCGCAAGCTTGCAACGGGTCGTCCGTCACAAATGAGAATTTGTGATAATAATATAAGTAAACACAACTTAGAAATTACAACACAAAGCATAATTATTAGAAAATACAAGGAAACAACTTTCTACTAAGTAAAGGGATATAAATGATTCGAGGCGGCTTGCCGAGCCCTCGGTCAAATCAAGCTCGAGCTTGACTCAATCCGAGCAGAGCCCAAGCTTGGAAAGGCTGGGAAGCTTGTTTGGATCCATTTATAATTTTTGTAAATACTTTTATGCTGTAATAATAAATTTATTTTAAAATACATGTTACTTAGGCCTTCGTAAGTATATTACTCTATAATATTTTTTAAAATTTCTATAATCTTGTTTATTTTTTAAAAATATTTATAATTAGTTAGGTTCAAATAATGAGAAGAAACTAAAAATAATATAATGACAAAAGGAGTCTGTCAGAGCTCGTGCTCGGATCGGCTCCTTTATCGCCCTAATTGTTAATGGTGAGAGAGTAACATGTATCCTTATTGTCAACTGATATGTCCTCCCATTCAATATACTTTATGTCTTACTATTAAAATACTCTTCACAAAAGAATAAAAACGTAAAGAACCTCTTAAATGGGAGAAGTACTATGTTTTAATCCCTTTTATCCCTTCTACGGTAATCGGATTGGGAAAATGAAATGGCGCCTGACACCCAATCTTGGCGTCACTCTCTCACATACAATATGCGTGGGACCACTAAAATAGTGGACCTACAAAAGATCACGTGAGGGGTGACACCGAGATAAGGCGCCACCGGCTATCATTGTCTGACGGACTGCCAACCCCTGCCGTGACGTTTCAATGGTCATATTAAAAGATTGCAGAATAAAAGATTGTCGTTAATGTCGTAGTGGACATATTAAACATTCTCTAATCTGATGTCTGCTGTTTCTTTTTATATAATGTCTTCCATCTTTCACGTTACAACTTGCATTTTCTTAGTCTCCATAATCCTGTCTAGAGCTGGCAAACTTGACTCGGCCCATTTGTAACTCGATCTCCGATACGATCCGATGATCAATAACTCAAATCCCATATGATTATATGAACCTGACTGATATTGAAACGATTAGATTGATGACTCGACAATTATTAAGCTTAATATTGATCAAATGAAAGTTGACTTAATAACGAAGTAACTAAACATATAATGAAACTAAACATAATGGTAAGAATTAGAACTAATGTAATAAAGTAACTAGACCCGATCCGTTACGTCAATTGACCCGAAATGATACAATCCGACGTGGAACCAAACTAGACCCAAAAGGGTAGACTAGCCCGATATAACTCGGCCTAAACCCGACCAGACTGGCCCGATTGCTACCTTTACCTGTAGGCTGTAGCTAGTCAAACATGACAACTTATCCCCATACTACTATAAAAACAAAAATATGTGCACCAAACATTTTCTGAATCCTGTTCAACCATGAAAAACCAGGATTTCACATTCATCTTCATTTTCCTATCTTCTTTGACTTCAGTTTTAGCAGGAAACATTCTCGCTCGAGGCTCTTCATTAACGGCCGAAAGCACTTCAAAATCAAACTTTCTTACTTCTCATGACAATACTTTCACTTGTGGGTTCTACTCCTTTGGAGCAAATGCATACTGGTTTTCAATTTGGTACACTAACTCGAACCTAAGAACTGTTGTCTGGACGGCTAACCGAGCTAACCCGGTTAACCGGCTCAAGTCGAGGCTTACTCTAAGGAAAGATGGTTCAATGGTCTTGACTGACTTTGATGGGTCAATAACCTGGGGAACTAATACAACTTCAGGTAATGTTGTTAAAGCTGAACTGCTCAATTCCGGGAATTTCGTGATCAAAGGTGTAAATGGTAATATTTTGTGGCAAAGTTTTGATTTTCCTACTGATACTTTGCTTCCTACTCAACTTATAACTAAGAAAAAAACATTGGTCTCTAACCTTGGTCCCAAAAATATTGGTTCAGGGTATTTTAATTTCTTTTTTGATAATGATAATGTGCTGAGACTGATGTATGATGGTCCTGAAATTACTAGCATCTATTGGCCGAATATAAACGTGGCTAATGTCTTTGCTAATGGGAGAACAAATTATAATAGTAGTAGAATCGCGTTTTTTGATAAGACGGGTCGATTCAATTCCAGTGATCAAATGCAGTTTACAACTAGTGATGTGGGTTTAGGGATAAATAGAAGGTTAACTTTAGACTATGATGGGAATTTGAGAGTTTATAGTTTGAATGAAACATCTGGAATGTGGGTTATAACATGGCAAGCCGTTTCGAGTCAATGTGATGTCCATGGTCTTTGTGGTAGAAATGGTATTTGTGAATATAGCCCGGAGCCTAGATGCTCATGTCCCCCGAATTACGAACCAACTGATTCGAGCGATTGGAGTAAAGGTTGTAAACCTAAATTCAACAGAAATTGTTTAGATTCTCATTTTGTCGAGCTGAGCCATGTTGATTATTATGGTTTCGATCTCAATTACAGCCAACCTGTTTCTTTCGAAGCTTGCAGACAGCTTTGCTTGGGAGATTGCCGGTGTCAAGCATTTAGTTATAGACTTCTTGGCCAAGGACTTTGTTTCACAAAAAGTGCCCTTTTTAATGGGTATAGGTCTCTTGATTTCCCGGCTACCATATATTTAAGGGTCCTGAGTGCTGCAGAGCCGTTAGACCACGTTGTCCTCAATGGGTCTGGTCCTGTTTGTAATACTGCGGAGGGTAAACTCATACTTCTTCCCAGTTCATATGAAGTGAGTAATCAAAAGTTTAAATGGGTTTATCCATATTCCTTTGTTCTGGCTATTGGGATTTTGGAAGTCGTCGTTTTTGTTGCAGGTTGGTGGTTTCTTTTCAGGAAGCACGGCACCTCTTCTTCAATGGAAGACGGGTATCGTGCTATTTCTAGTCAATTTCGAAGCTTTAGCTATCGCGAGCTTAGTAGGGCGACTGGCAAATTCAAGGAAGTTGTTGGGGTTGGAGGGTTCGGAGCTGTTTATAAGGGTGTGCTTTTGGATGATGATAGGATTGTAGCAGTAAAAAAGTTAGGAGATGTTGTTCAAGGAGAGGAAGAATTTTGGGCCGAAGTAAGCACAATCGGAAGGATTAATCATATGAACTTGGCAAGAATGTGGGGTTTCTGTTCAGAAGGGAAGCATAGACTCTTGGTTTACGAGTATGTAGAAAACGGGTCTTTGGACAAACACTTGTTCCCCGATAATGGAGCTCTCGGGTGGAACGAGAGATTTAAAATCGCGTTAGGAACTGCTAAAGGCTTGGCCTACCTTCACCATGAGTGTCTAGAATGGGTTATCCATTGTGATGTAAAGCCGGAAAATATACTCCTAGACAAGGATTTTGAACCGAAAATCTCAGATTTCGGGTTAGCCAAGCTATGCCAGAGAGGTGGACATGGTCAAGGATCATCTGAGTTGACAAGAATTAGAGGCACAAAAGGTTATATGGCTCCTGAATGGGCAATCAACCTTCCGATCACGGCTAAGGTTGATGTCTACAGTTATGGTGTAGTAATCTTAGAGCTTGTAAGAGGAATTCGACTGTCGAATTGGGTGGACAGTGATTCTGGTTCGGAAGCTGTATCGGAACTTGTAAACTTTGTGAGATTGGCTAAAAGGGAAACTGAAAGAGAGGAAGATTCATGGGTAGGAGACTATGTGGACACAAGATTAGAAGGAAAGTTTAATAGAAAACAAGTAGCTTTGATGATTAAGGTTGGATTTTCTTGTGTGGAAGAAGATAGAAATAAGAGACCAACAATGGAATCAGTTGCACAAATTCTTGCAGAATGTGAAGAATCAAACATTTCATAGCGTAAATAGTATGTAAATAATTGGATTGTACAAGGTTTTTGTTCGCAATTATATGTTTCATATTTGGTGTGGCGTGTGTATCTAGTAGCCCCGTTGGAAAATGAGAAATCCGAAATTTTAGTTAAATTTTGGGACTTTTTTCAATTTCGCCTTGTGGCATTACTCATTTGTTCCCTCTAAATTTTTCCGCCAATCAGAAAATATTGGCTCCGCGATATATAGAAGGAAATTTGGAAAACTATTCACAGAAACACATATTTTTGAAGTTTTAGTTTTCAAGAATTAAAGCAATAGTTTTCAGTTGGTTTGGCATAGTGCAGCCGTGCAGAAACATGAGTTTAGATAACAGCAATCAGTTTCATTCAACCACGATTTAAACACGATTTTAATAAGAAAATACCGAGACTTTTCACCCAGAAATTCTCTTGGACCTTGATCCTTACCTTATTTATCTTTTCTTTTTTTTTTTTTTGATATTTTCCGTTACAATGATGTAACTCGCAGCTGTATCATTCATCTATATTGTGTAAATATTATGCATCACATAGAATGGAAAAAATGAACACGCATTTGATGTATTACTTCATGCCTTTTAACAACTAAGCTTACACGCATTTTTTCTGAGCTTTTAAGTTTATAAGTAACATTTTAATTATTTGACGCCAAAACTAAAAAAAACTGAATTTATATGTATAGTTATATAGCTACATTGTAATTTTTTTTAGCTTAGTGTTAAGTGGAACGAGTTCAGAAACTTTATAGAGTTCATAATTTTTATAACAAACTCGAAAACAATTGTTGCTCTTCTTATACCTCTTTGGCCCTTTATGTTTTAAGGATTAAGGATTGAAAGAGAGAAAAGCAGGGGAGGTACCTCTGACATACTGAGATGCAGTTGAATAATCTGTTCCTTTTAAGATAGTTTTTTCCCACTCTCTGTTGGCCTCCATTAATGCGCGCGTGTTCAAGCAGAAATATGGTGTCAGGATTAAGTTCACTGATAAACTTCAATGGTGAAGGCCTATGATTAACCGATGCCTGCAGAGCCAAATAAAAGGGCATATTAGTATATTTCTTGCCGTTAGGAACAGAACAAAACGCATCAATATAAAGTTTCTCAATCAGACAACTAATTACGGTATCACAATCATTGAATGGTGGTATTTTCGTATTCATGACCTTTGTTCACAGACTGTTTACTTGGTTAGCATCAAGAGAGCCCTCAGTGCTCCATTTTGACGGAAAAAACAGAATACGAGCTGTGGTATTAATCGACTCACTGATACTACTGAATAAAACAATTTGACAAAGCATTTGCATAAACAACAACAAAAAACTACGACCTAGAAAAACAGGCAATATAGAGACACACCCAGATTCATGTCGGTCTGCACCCCTGCCAGCACTTCACAGATACAATCAAGGGACCCTCCCAAGGCAGTTAGATGAAGGGGAGTACTCCCAGGATAACTTCGTGAAAAGATTCCAATCAAACCCAGATAAGAAAACATCGTCTAACAAATCTCTTCAAATTCATAATAACTTGATCTATCTAACTAAAACCTATATCCTCCTGTTGAAGCACACACAAGAGCTCCACTATCAAGTAACATATGAACACAATCCGGCCTCCCTTGACGAGCAGCCAAATGCTCTAGTATTAACAAATCTCGCAAATCCCCTGCAATGTTTTATCACATTTCATATATTAACCTCACTATTTCAAGCAAAATGCAACATGTGATGTACCAGCTGCAGGAAGAATGGCTTACCCATTGTAGGTAGCATAATGTAAGCATGTTCGTCCCCGCAACGAATCAAACATTAAAATCTGTCTCATATAATACAACCACCATTCCTTTTATCAGTAAATCAATGGTAAAATATTTAGAAAAAATTACATCTTTCTTCTGAAAACGTAAGTGAATTCATCAAAGATTACATCTTTTTTTTCTTTCAATAAGGTCTAAGATCAGTAACCAGTTAAATTGTTATCTCGTGAGTCGTGAACTCAATACCACTAGGTGACGCTATATCATTTTCCTTAGATTATAAAAGACGGAAATATTGACTTACATTAGCACCTGCATGAATAAATTTTTCAACACTGGATTTTCCAAAAACAAGAGTTAGCTCAAGTGCTAAACTTCTCTTACCCCAACCGGGAGGTTGAGGGTTCGATTCTTGTCCGCGACATAGAGCACTCCTTTAAACATGGGAAAAATTCATTGCAGCAACCATTAGAGGAGTCTGAATCATTCAACAAACATTGATTGATTTGGAGTATATCAAACGTAAACAAATGAACTCTCAGTAACATTCATTTGTTTAGTCTTTTTATTTTTAGTATTTTGATTCAATTAGTCTCTCATGTGACGGATACCTCCGCTAGAAGCTTCTGACGGGTCAAATATAACGTTAGACAAGACAAAATTTAGAATGCCTGGGCAGTCACAAATGACTTGTCTTAATCTAGCAACATGGATTTTATTTGACCCGTCACAAGCTTGTGCCGGATATGTTCCGTCACATATGAGAATTTGTGATTTTAATAAAGGTAATCAAATGAGTAAGCCGTAATTCTCATTACCTCATAGCTAATGCTAAATGAACTACATGGCATGGAAAATGTCGTGTTAAGCTTAAGACGGTCTCAAACAAGATTCCGCGACAACAAAACTAAAAAAGCTATATAAACTTTGAGCAATATGAAGCAAAGATTGACGATCATACAAAGAAGATTAAGATAAAATACTCGAATCATCATCAAACTCTTCCTTAATCATATCTGAATCACCCAATTGTCAGCTCTAAAAATCACATTTTCATGATTATTGTTATTTTTGGAGTATGATGTGCAACTCATTACTTAGAAAAATGAGTGCGAAGATGAGATTAATATGAGATAACGCATAGGTGGGTGTAATTTGAGAAGGAGAGACATAGGTTAAGATTAACCTCATTAAATAACCCTTCGTTTTATTACTCCGTATTATTTTATTAACAAAAATACAAAATAATAGCACCACCTGATGAACTCACCACCGGAAAAAATAGCGGCGGCGGCGACCATGGTGCCGAGTATATGAGATAGCATAAAGAAAGAAGACGAGTTTATGAGATAACATGATACTAATTGATAATGATAATTAGCGAGCTCTAAAGACCCTATCTAAAGCTACCCAAATTCTTATCGAATACGGACATATTTGCTTTTAATGAAGACGAGGTTGGGTTATTTCTCATAGAGAGGCGGCAAATGGAAGCCCAAGCGGTAACCAAGTAGGTTTCCACCAAGAGTTGAACCCACAAGAAGGACGTTGCTAATATATCCAAATGAGTAATTAGACCAACTACAAACCAAAGTGGCTTGAGTGTAGTGGAGCGCGGGAGTGCCTCAAAGCGTTGCAATGACAACGAATTGAGATGTCTCGAGTTCGACTCCTTACACGGGAACGTTGCGGTTACCTGTGACTTGATCATGATAAGTATGATATTAAACTCAATTTATCGACCAAATATCCCATTTTCTCTTACACCCCATCTTACTTATACCCCCTCGTTCCATTGGAAGATTGACGTGGCAATGGGTTCAGGCTAATGATGTAGCAATGTTGACTTGGATAGCAAGCAGGTTGAGGCACAATGTGGTAGTGCTAACGTGGAATGCGGTTCAAGGTGATGAAGTGAAATGTTGTTCAAGGTGATGACGTGTCATATATAAATATTTTAACTTGCAACAGTCTCTACCAAACCATGTCGTCCACTATTAATGATAGATTGATAGCAATAAAATAAGCAGAAAGAGTTCCGGATTCAAACATTGAACTTCAATATGTAGAAAGGCATGTCACTAGCAATGTCCACGATGTCACCACTGTCGGCCCAGTAGAGGTTATACAACGATTAACAACAAAATGTTAGAACGCACCCTCAAATTAAAGCATAGCAATAAATGCAAGCAAACACTCTCAAGCAAAAGTAAGCAAAGGACATAACACTCACTTTAACATTGACATCAATCCTCCAAATAAAACTCATAAAAGCATATAAAATCAATCGAACACATTGCCAACAAAGTTCCGCCACTATACATTAACCTAAAACTCAAGCTTTACATTGATCTCTTGTATAATCAACAAAGATGTTAGAAAGTGCTCAGATATGCTCAAACACATCCAATGACATTTAAATATGCCCAAATGCATGAAGGTAAGTCCAAATAACTGAATAAGGTCAATGGTTCCCAAACAAATGCATCAAATTATGTCCAAACAAACATGTCTATGACCAAATGCACCCAAACATGTTCAAACCGGATGATCTATTAATTAAAAGTTTCTTCCTCGGCAGCGCATAAGTAACACCTATTCACCTTTACATGCAAAGGTGGCAATAGGATAGGGTCGGGTCATATCGAGTTAGGGCCGAATCACGAATACTTTCGGGTTGGGCTAAGGTTGTTTAGGGGTCATGTTCCATAACTTGAGCATGTGCTTTCAGTTGCTCTATTTACAAATTCTAGAACATGCCTCTCATCAATTTCCTTGTGCAGTATCAAGGAAAAGATTTTCCTGTGCTGTAATCAGTTCTCTTGCCCTCTACAAAACATGGGCATAAATGATGATTTCCTAAGCATAAATGATCATAAGACAGACCACCTTATGATGCACCATCGGCATCTGAAGGATCCGCTGAGCTTTCTTCAGAGGTGGTAAAAGAAGCAAATGAGATAAGTAATAATCCGTTTAAACTAAACATAAAAGCAAGAAACCGTTCGTTCACTGAGTATAATGTGAGAGCTTACGATCCAAAAACACTAAGGAGTAAGGACACGGTAACTATGTTATTGAAAAGAAGAGCGTATAGCACCAAGTCAATTTTAAGTTGCCATATAATTGCCAACTTTGGAGTGTTCATCGAAATACAATCAAAATAAACCTTAAAGTTCAAATGTGAATTAGTTTTTTGTAGAACTCAAACCAATCCGACCAAACCCTTCCTCTTCTGAATTTGACACAAAGGATCAGAAGATAAAATTGGAAAACTGGGTCAAGTGCTCCTTTGGCATGGACGACCAAACCCTCCTCTTCCTGCCAAAGGTGGGAGATTCACCCTTCTTTTATTCTGCAAAATAAAGATCAAGAAGAGAAAACAGTGAGCACAACTAAGGATCTGGTACAGGACTGGGGGGGAGGGGGGGGGGTTCTCTGGAAATGTAGTGGACCAATCTAAACCGGAGATGTAATGGTCTGTTACATAAACAGGTGGTGATGGCCAGTTATGCAAGTCTGGTGTACCTGCTATGAACTAACTCTAACAGGAAGTGTCTTACCCTGTGGATGGTGAGACAGATCATAAGTAGGATGATGACTTGATTTTCTGGCTTTAATTTTCTTCACCATAGAGTCAACTATATCTTTCCTCTTAGCAAACGACGACATTGCTATAGTTTGAAAAGTAATATCCCCCGGAGCCACATAAAAAAGAAAAAGTCCACGATCATCAGGAGTCAAGTGTTCAGTAGAATCGCGATACAGTTCCAACATATCGTTTCTGGAAAGGATGTTAAACATTGATTTTTCAAAATTACGGGTTGGAACTGAGGGGCTATTCGGATTAAATAAACGTTCATATTCTGATGGGGCTGTGAACGTCGTTGTTTTTGCCTTTTTCCTAATGTGATCCGAGTTGCTTGGCCCTCCACCATCCTGTACAACACACTGGCCAACATCATCAACATCACATTGCAAGGTTGTCGGCGGAACTTCCTCAGAATGTAATCTCCGAACTGCCAGAAGATTGAGGTCTAGGTTACAGGTCCTCAAGGAACCTGCATCTCCATCTGAACCCGGACCAAAGACAGTGTACATATTTATGCGCAATTCATCATCATTAACCTCATAAACCCTTTTCTGCAAGAATAACTGTTCGAACATAAAGATAATCTCCATGATGATGTCGCGCATCTTTGGAGAGTTGAATCCATCCACTACACGCATTAATGTAGACCACAGATGTGGATCACTCCAACCACCAATTGTGCTGTACGGGTACATTTTAAGCCTGGCTTTTGCAAGCTCTGTCATAACCTTAGCACAGATCGGATTACTAAAATCCATGTTTTGTCCCTGTTAATTTACAAATAGTAAATTTGGAAATCTATATAGGGAAAGAAAATGACCATCTTAACAAACACCATTTAAACAAAATGACCATCACAATTCACAGAAACGCTTACTACTACAAAGTTTAGTACTCAATTGAAATTGAAATTCACAATTCACAGTTCAATTGAAATTCACAAAAAAATTACAGTTCAACTGAAATTCACAGAAATGCTTACTACTAATTCCTGTACTATAACAGTTCAACTGAAATTCACAAAAATACAATTCACAGAAATGCTTACTACTACTAATTCCTGTACTATAACATATTAATTAATCAAAATAATTGAAATTCACAAAAAAAAAAATAACAGTTCAATTGAAATTCACAAAAAAAAAAAAAAAAAATTGTACCGGGAAATTGTTACCACCGCTCTCCGTGTCCGAGTCGAACTCCGAGTCCGACCGCTTTCTCTTCCCTGAAATTATAAGATCTGATTAAATAAAATAATTCCTAAATGGAACTTTTGATGAGCAAGAAAAATTGGGGCGAATAATGAGACTCAACCATGTATTAAATCAGAACTTAAATCAGAACTCATGATGTTCCTTGGTAGAAGCAAACTTGAGCAAATCTTCGATCAATGTACTGCGGTTGAAAAGAAAGTAACTTATTGCATTCGGCGGACAGTTGAGTGAGTATAGTCATGTCGCCAATTCAATGAAGGGTTAGAACAAGGACAGTCATAAAAAAAAAAATTAAACTTTAATTTCGGTTTATTTCATGCGGAAATTCAACCAACTAGTTTAAAACCCGTGAGCAATGTTGTTAGGATCGGGATTTTACTTTGGATTGATGGGAAGGGTTAGGGGTCAAGAAAAAGTGGACCGGACCGGCAAATCCGGCCGACCCGGACCGTACGGTCCGGTCCGGTCCAGACCGAATACTTACCGGTCCGGTCTGAGGGTCCTCAAAAATAGGATAGCCGGTCTACGGTCTGGTCCGGTCCGGTCCACATATAAAAAAAACCTTAATTTACACTTGAAGGTACACCCGGTCCGGTCCAAACCCGGGAAAGACCGGACCTAAAGGGTTCCGGTCCGGGTCCTCTCCTAACCGGTCCGGTCCGCGGTCTTGGGAAAAGTGATCATCCGGTCCGCTCCGCTCCGGTCCGGTTTTGGACCGGTGTACACCCCTAGGAAGGGTATGATCGAATCGGTAGAATCGAATCGTAGAATCGGTAGAATCGAATCGTAGAATCGTAAGATTCTACAAACTTACTAATTATAGTTTTTTATTTGTTAAAAAATAATAATTGAAGATGAAAAAACTTTTTTATTAATTCTTATCTCTAAAATATTGATAATTAATGATTTTAGTATCCTTTATGAACATGTTTCTACAACTTCGATGAAGTTTGGGTTTTACGATACCATAATATAAAAATATATATTAATATTTTGCACTATGAAATTAGATCGTAGAATCGTAAGATCGTAGGATCGTATTATGATTCTATCTCTAGAAATTTTCAAAAGAATAGGATCGTAAGATTCTAAAACCGTGATATAATCGTAGGATCCAGGATCGGTCAAGCATTTTTTGACCGTAAAGTCGTAAAATCGTAAGATCGAATCGCGATTCTGACAACAATGCACGTGAGATATGGAAGATATATTGTCTTAACCCAACAGGATCGGTCAAGCATTGTGTATTTTATGGAAGATATATTGTCTTAACCCAACCGTCTACCCAATACGGGTTGGGTTTTGACGCGTTGTTTACGGGTCAAGACGGGTTCAAGTTTAAAAAACCGGGTTATTTGCGAGTTATTTACCGATCAATTTTCGAGTCAAATCAAGTTTTGACGCATCCACGTATAAAGTACATAATAAAAAAGTGGTCACTTCCTATTTGGTCACAAATTCTCATTTTTTACGGGCAAATCTGTCACAAGCCGTCAGTAGCAAGACCAACTACTAGTATTTGATAGTTGATAGATTTTTTTGTTAGATGGCACCTAACATTTACCTCTTCTTTATAAATGACACCTAAAGTTTTATTTTTTGCCCAATAGCACCTAACATCTACTCTTTTTTGTCTAATGGCACCAAAACGACTTTTCCGTCAAAAAAAGTCAATTATCCGTCTTGACTAACGGTGAGTTGGTTGACTTTGTTTTCCCTCTTTTGATTCTCTATTTTTCCCTCCAACTCCCACATCCCCATTCTTCCTCACCACTCAACATACAGCCAAACTCCAACTTCCTGCCTGGATTTTGATGTGTTTTCCCATTTTTCCCACCTCGCCTCTTCAATGTAGATTTTGCAAGCCATAAATCTCCTGCCTGGATTTTGGTGTGTTCATGATGTCTTCTCAGCCACTGGAAACCCACAATTGCATCTCATTCGCCTTGTTGAGTTTGAGGATGAGCTTGAAAAAGACATGTTGAGTTGGAATGATGATAGGAGGAGATGGGTATTTAATTTGAGAATGGAGGAAACCAATTGGGTATTTAATTTGAGAATGGAGGAATAAAGTTTGGGTGTTAAATAGAGGTGATCGTTTGCGGGCTTGAACGGACATGGGCCGGGCTTATCTTTGAAAAAATGTCCAGCGGGCCTAATATGCCTTGTCCAAGCCCGCTTAAGAGGGCTTATTAGAGTTGCCCATGTCCGCCTAGTTTAAGCTAGCGGGCTTGTCCGTGGGCTTGCGGGCTTGAATGTAAAATATATTAAACTAATTTTTTAATAAAATTAAGGCTAAAGTAGACTTAACATATATTCCAAATTAACTAAAATATCGCAAACTCAACTTAACGTATACAAATTCTATAATTAAACATGATTATTTTAAAGTTACAAGTCTCCAAAAAAAGTAACGATATAAAAAAATATAACTACTTACTTTATCACTAATACAAGTTTTATTTCATTTACTCTTATTGTATATTTTTATTTTATTAGCTTTTTGTTTATATGAAGCATAATTTTTTAATTTTATATATGTTTAGCGGGCTTGGCGGGCCTGTCCATGGGCTTCTTAATCATGTCCATATCCGCCCACGAAATATAGCGGGCCGAGCTTAGCCCGTCCGTCAAATAATTTTTTTAATTTTTTCTTGTCCAAGCCCGCTTAAGTAGCGGGCCAAACGGGTAGGGCCAAACGGGCCGGCCCGAAGTTGATCAGCTCTAGTGTTAAATAGGGGTTTTAGTTGGAGGGAAATTTTGGTTTAACTAGTTGTTGCTCCGCGCCCTACCGGGCGCGGTGCCCCAATTTGGCAAACATTTTGCGATCTCAATATGGGACATTGAATCATAAACTAAAAGATTTATAACCCATAGTAAGCTGAATATCAAACGCAGACAACTATTTGTTTAACATCAAACGGTCATCATGAAAATTGTGAAGTTGATGCTGAGTAAATAGCGAACCCTAGGGTAATTAGAAATGTACGAACTCAAAAGATGTTATGACATTAGGCGTAACTGGCATACTATTTGTACAAAGACAATATTGAAACACCCCAAAAATGCGCTGTTTATTTTAGTTTTTTTATTAGAGTGCGCACACATGTCGATGATTTCAATTGACGAAAGATCTTTAATGTAATGCCCCTGTTTTCGTTAAGATCTTTGCCATGGGGAGCTCCGCTAGCCTTTTACCAGACTGTACATAGCAAAACCTATTTAGGAATATAAAAGACACAAGAGTAAAAACATTACACATCGATACTATTTAAAAGCTAACAAACAAACAATACATTTTGAGTGTACGCAAATGCCAAATGAGGTTGCCTCTTGACCTACCCAAACAAACAGAAATATTACATTATTACTGTCTGCTACAAAAAAACGAAGTAGACACCGCTAACGAACAGTGTGCGGTGCGTAACTGCGCTATATAGCGTGCTCTGCAAGCTATAGCACGAAAAATCAACGTACCCAATATAGCACCCAATATAGCTAAGGACGCACAACCTAGAACCTACGAGATGATGGTATTAATAATCGATGCATGTACGCTTAAATCCTGCTGGGTAAACATATGCACGCATGGCTTATGTGAGAGGGAGTAAACGTCTTGGTAGGAGCCCATGAAAGGGCAGCAGTAAAGAAACGCCAACCAAGCATAAATACCTCATGCGCTTGCGAATCATTGTCCTCTACAGCCAGCTGGCCACGGAGCTCGCCATCGTATCTGAACTGCAACAACAGAAAAAAATAATATAGCCAATTGACAACAAATGTAAACTTAAGATGACGTGGAGCAAGCCTACACTCCCAAAGCCCATTTAAATTAGAGAATACCATAATCCAAAAATGCTTGTTTTTGACTTTAAAAACAGAATATCGCAATAGAACTGTCGTAACAATTTAAAGACGTATGCCTCCATTAGTCATAAATTCTCACAACAACAAAGGGCTTGGCATGACCCATCAGCTGCACTAATAAAAGGAACATAGTAGATGAGCAAAGAAATGCATACCTACACAACTGCATAGCAGCAAATTTGAAAAGAGACAATAGTTCCGAATTTCAATATATTTAAGCAAGTAACTGAATACTCCTAGCGGAGAAAAAACACGGGGAGTGGGGCACTCATGCAGCAAGGAATGACCACTCAAAACGGGAAATCACGCAGATAATAACACAGCACTGACCAGTTATATAAACGGATAAGTGAGACACTCATGCAGCAAGGAATGACAACTAAAATATAGGATCTTATTATACATATCACTAAAAAAAAAAAACAGAAAACCCATATCATTAAGAACTTATATGAGCATAAAAGCTACCCAAGAAGGGAACAAGGACATATTCGCCAAAATTAATAAAAAAAATGTAATATTTAAATTGACATTTGTACATAAATAAAGGAACATTTTTGTGCAAAACTACCTCGCTAACCACTAACCAGTTCAACTTTGCTCATAAATGAAGGTAAGAGAGAAACAAAGGCAACCAAGACAATACAACAGCCTCGGAAGATTCATTTCTCTGGTGCCTTTATAAAATACATTTATACAAGATACAACGACTAATATTTAAAAAGATAATTGAAAAAGACTCGCTTAGTAAGAATGTGGCCAGGAAATTACTATGTTTTAGTAGGATGAAGATCCACAAGACTAACTCTCGTTGATGTTTGAGCAAATTTCCCGCAACCTGAACGAAACACACTTACTATAAGCGCCATAGAAATATGAACATAGTTCGGAATATACACAGTTAGGAGAACAAAACTAATCAAGTTGAAGTAATTACCTTTACAGCGAGGCCAATGTGAAGTAGTAGAACCACAATCGAATCAGCCGAGAATGAAATCAAATAAAAAGTCACAAGTATACATATGAAACTTAATGTATGTAGGATTATGATTATGTGATGACGTGATAGGCATGCAGCTAGTCGCATTTAGACAAGAATTAATACAGGTACACGACAAGCAAAGACAATGTGAAAAACATAAAACATGCGCTCCCAACCCTCTCCTTCTCTCTCTCTCTCTCTCCCTCTCAATGCTCTCCTTCCCTCCCCTACTTTTCCCTCTCCCTCCCACGGGCTAAACAAAATCAAACACCGAGTCTCTTCCCCTTTCCCCAATCCGTCTCCCTCTTAATCCAAGAAAAATCAAGCACAGAATCTCTTCCATCCATCCTTCTCCCACTCACTTTAAGGGTTTGTTTCAACTTCGCTTCTCACATTTCGAGTAAACTTAGTCTTCAAAGAAATCATACACACATATTAAGGGGACTATTAGTGAAAAATGAACAATATTTTTTTGCATCTTAATAAGGTTAACCTTCATTTACTGGGACAGTTCCATGATCCTTGTTCAGGATCCAAGCTTCCACTATTAACTAACCGGACAATAGGTATGAGCACCATCAAACATGTATGGTAGCTAACGGGGGCATAGAGAAATGTAGTATCCCGAAAGTAAAGATAAGTCTTTAACCGATAACTGTCTTATTGATATAAATTTAAAAAGAATATTGTTTTACACAACTCCATCCCCTCTTCCTCCCTCTAACAGGTATAGCAGCTCACTGGTGAATATAGAAATATAGTATCAAGCACACATAAAGGTATAGCAGCTCACTGGTGAACATAGAAATATAGTATCAAGCACACAGAAATCACATAAAAGTCTTCAAATGATAAATGATCAGCGTCTCCCCCCCCCTCACCACACACATCTCTTTCTCGCTTCATTAGTTCACATTAACCCTTCCCTCCCTCTAAATTTTTATCTCACCCTTCCTCTCGTTCCATCATTGTATCTCTCTTTTGCTTTTGTTCACATATCCACCCATTTCCTTATTCTTTATCCCCCCTCGCTTCATCTTCATCTCCAGCGCCTCTCTCCACTTATTCGTCATTTTATCTCTCTTCTTTCCCTCTCTCTCATTCCCTCCTTCTCTCATGACTTGTTCACATTCATCCAGTCCGTTTCTCTCACTCTCCATCTCCACTTTCCTCTTGTTCCATCTCTTCTTCGATTTTGTACACATGTTCATCCATCTGCTTTCAGCTATTTTCGTAGTATCCCGAAAGTAAAGATAAGTCTTTAACCGATAACTGTCTTATTGATATAAATTTAAAAAGAATATTGTTTTACACAACTCCATCCCCTCTTCCTCCCTCTAACAGGTATAGCAGCTCACTGGTGAATATAGAAATATAGTATCAAGCACACATAAAGGTATAGCAGCTCACTGGTGAACATAGAAATATAGTATCAAGCACACAGAAATCACATAAAAGTCTTCAAATGATAAATGATCAGCGTCTCCCCCCCCCTCACCACACACATCTCTTTCTCGCTTCATTAGTTCACATTAACCCTTCCCTCCCTCTAAATTTTTATCTCACCCTTCCTCTCGTTCCATCATTGTATCTCTCTTTTGCTTTTGTTCACATATCCACCCATTTCCTTATTCTTTATCCCCCCTCGCTTCATCTTCATCTCCAGCGCCTCTCTCCACTTATTCGTCATTTTATCTCTCTTCTTTCCCTCTCTCTCATTCCCTCCTTTTCTCATGACTTGTTCACATTCATCCAGTCCGTTTCTCTCACTCTCCATCTCCACTTTCCTCTTGTTCCATCTCTTCTTCGATTTTGTACACATGTTCATCCATCTGCTTTCAGCTATTTTCCTCGTTTCCTCTTATATCTATCGTTTTGCCTCTCCCTCTCCCTCTCCCTCTCCATCTCCCCCCATTTGTTCACATAATCATCCATTCTTTAATTTTGCTCACAGTAGTCCATTTTCTTTTCCTTCTCCCCCTCCCTCCCTCTCCAACTCCATCTTCTTCACTTTTGTTAATTTATTCATTGCTTTATCCCCCTCCCATGTTTTTTGTTTGTCCATCCCATTATCCTCTGTTTGAGTATCTTTACTACTCTGTATTAACTTTTGATTAGGTAAGAGGTGATAAACTAAAGAAAAGGTTCTTAATTTTGTTATCTTTGAAGTCATTAGTCCATTTCGCTTTTTTTTTTCAAAGAGTGTCCTTACTCTAGTTCCCACCCTCTCTCCGTGCCTCTCACCCTCTACAAGCTTCCCTTAACTTGTAACTCACATTTAGATTTTAAGAAGTTTTAGCAATGTAATTTTATTCAAAGATTTACGCCGTTATAGTATTATCTAACCTCGCAGGGAATAAAAAAACAAACATAGAAATTTATTACAAAACTATGATTTTCAAAATGCACAAAAGATGCAGGTTTTTCCATTGCGCTACCTCATACCTGTTGAGCATAAATCTTCTGTGTAAAAGTGATATGGTTCTCAACAGCTGCTCCTTGCAAAATAATCTCCTAATGTGATGGCCCTGAAAGATAAAAGAATAAAACACAAGGGATACAACTCGTTTAGAATTCAACAAATCAAAATTTAACTTCTCAATAAATTATCAAAGACCTTAGCTAAACTTATAGATTGCAGAGTTTCTAAATTAATTATCAAATATGACAAAACTTCTGAAATCAACATGCTACATTACTGGGGTTCAAAATTAAATGCCTAAGTATTGGCTTGAAATGGGGTGAAGCGTAAATGTTGTTGGGCAAAAGTGAAACATATCCTTACTTTAGCTTTTTAGTTTGCACATTAGAATACTTTGTGCTAATCTGTCCGAGTAATACAAGAAATGTTCACCAGGTACTCAAAGCGACTTTACGCCTGGGGAGCCCATGCTATGCTAGCTAGCATATATGGGAGTGTTAATTTAAAGAGTATACTTTTTCTTAATAAAGATCAAGATGAAGTAAAAACTGATTCATATAGTTTTCTATCAACAAAGCTGCTTACACAATTATGATGAAACGGTAGTGGCTAGCTCACACTCGGTTAGAAGTAATTAAACTACACTTGTGTATATGGGGCCACCAAACTCATTAGGAGCACAAACCATTCCACCTCTAAACAGACGGCCAAACCACCATCTGTGTCAAAGCAAGACAATCAAATAGATGAGTTTAACATCCCAAGAAAACCCTGAGGCTGAATAATTAGCAGTGCCCATGTGGCCACACAAAAGAAACGGCAACTTTACATTTATTCCCATAAAACTCCAATTCAATCCCCCAAAAAGAAAAACCCTAATCAAACACCAGTGAGCCAGGCCACAACAATAAGAAAAGAACAAGAAAAAAAACAGCAAACGGCTTTAAAAAGGCACAACCCCATTCCCACCAAACCCTAGATCCAGGCCACCCAACATCACAAGCGCAACTTCTGAAAGAACGGAACAACTGTAAAATCCCAGGTGTAAAACCAACCTCATGCTTTGCAAGCCACTGCCTTATACAACCCAGCTCGTCTCGGAGCTCGCCATCGCCTCCAGACCGCAATATACAAACAAGAGACCATAGCCAATCAACAACAAATGTAAAACCATTATATGAAATAGAGCAAACCAACATTTCCAAATTCGCAAATTACGAAAAATAGGTACATACCCACTCCCATCAAACCCTAGGCCCATGCCACTCAACATCGCATTCACAGTTTATAAAACAAGGGAACAGTGAAAAGTCATAGGCGTAAAAGCAACCTCGTGCTCTTGCAAGTCATGTACCGCCAAGCTCGCCACGTAGCAAGCCATTGTCCCCGATCTGTAATATATAAACAAGAGAATATAGTCAATCAATAAAAAATGTAAAACCATTATATGAAGTGGGTCAAACCTACTTTTCCAAATTCCAATCAAATAAGAGAACACCATAATTTTAAAAATCCATTTTTTAAACTTAAATAACAGAAGTACGCAACAGAAGTTACTAACAATTAAAGAATATATGCTTCTATCAGTCATAAATTCCCACAATAACAAAGCGTACGGCATAATAATCAACACCTACACAACTGAGAGTCGTACATTTGAAAATTAAAGAGCAAGGACACCTACACAGCAACAACACTGAAAATCAATATATTAAAGCGATCAACTCAATAATCCCAACAAAAAAAGATAAGCACGAGGAGTGCGGTACTCATGTAGCAATGATCAACCACTAAAAAACGAAAAACACTTGGATAATAACTTAGCATACCTCACAGTGAATAGAGATGGCTTGTGCACGAATAGAGAGCGGAGAATTGCCTATACATAAAAGGCGCACAGTGAAATCAAACTAATCCAATAACCCAATTAATCAGGACAAATATCATATATACATTCTCAACCCACAACCACTTCAGAGCAATCACCTAGAAAGGTTGAAAACACAATTAAAGAAACAAACCAATTAAACAACATATAGCATAAGACGACATCGATGAGCATACCACATAAACCATGGAGAACTTTAAACCCAAGGTCGATATTTATCTTAAATGCTATGATTACAAATTACGACCATCATACGCCACAAAAAATCCTACGCTAAAATAGCAGCCACAAGTGACCTCCATCGCTCAATTACCGTGTCTCGTAGAGTCTTAGGTAAGCCAGGTTCAACAAAAAAAGGACGAGAAATAAAGAGTGTTTACATGGGAAAACTAACACATTATATACTTTTATATGGGTGTCCTTTCTCCGCGTGACCTATAATCGCTGACCACACACTTCTAAACATAAAATCAGGATACTATTGCAACTTCTATGTACAATTGTAAAAAAATAAACTACAAATTTTAGTAGGTAAGACGAGCAAAAAATAGTGCAAAAGGAGAGAGCCGTGAGGAATTCAGGAACACTGATTATAGCTAGCAGAACCATGCTTAAAACGTTATTCTAGCAAGGTAGGCACATAAATCCAACCGACTAAGCATATATGATACGTAGCAATATGAACGGGAAACCCACGAAAGCCTTCACTCCTTTAGAAGTGTTAAATCATAAGGAATAGCCTATAAATATATACGAGCAAGAATTATGTCCATGTACAAAAGAAGGTGGTGTTAGTGACCATACATGTTCCCTTAACCCATCAACAATAGCCTTATATTTCTCTGATCTTTACTTGTTTAAAATAACATTTTCCTGCAAAAAAATATATCAAATATGGCTAACAAATCATCCAAGGAAATCTAAAACACATGAAAAAAACGATACCTTGAAAAATGCATGCTTATCATGAGATTTTGACCAATTTCCATATTCAATCACTATTCCATGGGGAATGGGGATGAGAAAAAAAAAATTGGCTCATGCAACTCTCTTCGCCTCATTACGAGAGCCTAAACTCTGAATAACGACACATTCCAAAGACTTGGAACAGTGTCCTGAATACAAACACAATATGTAAGGCACCAGCCCATAAAATACGGAGCAAAATTATAAGCGATGAGATGAGGAAACGCTAACAGGAACACGCAAAACATAATTTAGACAATCAGCCGGAATTTAAACAATACCTGTAGATCCTAGATCAAATTCCCGTTGGAATTGACAGTTACAGATTGGAACCAACCGAGATTATAACCCAAGGGAGACATTATTTATTACGCATTGACTCGAACTAAATACTTTCAATAACAGTAACAAAAAGAAAGGCAGACAATAAGCATTATAGCTGTTAGTTTTCTGCAGCCGCCTCTGAGTTTTGAGGACTAATCTAGATATGTAGTTGTCCGACGTACATGAAGGCATGTTTTTACTCCATGATCACGATACCGAACAACCTTAACACAATAAAACACATATTCGCAGGTAAATTATTATCACCGGAGTTGATTGGTACATCAAATTGTGCAATTAACATTACCCAATTATCATAGAACAAAATTCCTACTTCCAATTCAATGAACACTAAATTCAACATTAAGTTGCAGTAGTCATGACACCAAAAACAGTAGAGCATGCTGTCATATGAAAATAAGGGATTCGGTAACAGAAGATCAAACATACTATCCAAAACATCTAAACACCAACAGCTAGGTGTAAAACCTTTATCGTGGCAATCAAATCATAAGAGAAAGGTCTAATAAATAAAATCTATATTCCTTTACCGGAACAAAACACTGAGAAGCAGAAAGAGAAGCAATGTAATTACACAATAGCCTTACAAATTCAATTTGCCATAGTCAGTGATACCTAGTAACAAGAATTGTAGTTTCGTTAAAAGACTTGCTCAATAAGGAGCAGTAAGAAAAGAGAAAAATAAGATAAGCTTATAAATCACAAGTCCTACTGAATAACGTTCTCGAAACAAAAACTTCATAGACACAGTCGCTCAAAACTCAAGTTGCCCACCCACTTGACTCCTTCTAAAGGGGATTCGACCCATCTTCAGTAAAGACGGATATGCCCGTCTTCAATCTGATTTTGGAGTGGCACATGACTCACTCAAACAAAACGAGGGTAAAACTCAATAAATAAATAAACCTATTTGCGTCACATTGCTGTCACAGATGCTACTTTTTTAGTGCTTTGTGTAAATAAGTTGTCCCCGACTTGTGGCTCTTAGTACATAGTCTATCTCGACAGGCATATCGACCTAACAAATTGCATGGCAAAGGGGGTTTGTGTCATACATATTACCAAGAAATATGTAAGTGGTTTTTCACGAAGTGACGTGTATTAAAAAGGGGGTGTTGACAAAAAATTCCTGACTAAATTCAGTTATCTACAAAGGGTTGGAACTAAATGTCTAAATCACCGTAAACCCTTTTATAATTTTAACCCTTCTAAACCAAGCCTCTACAACATGGGTAAACTAATAAAAAGCGTCGTCTCAGTATATGAGAGGGACATGAGAGGTAAAGTGCTAGAAACTGAAATGCCAAAATCTGACAGGCGGTACCCATATCAAGTTAATTCCCATAAGCATCCAGTTAATTCCCATAAGAACTAAGCACAAGGCATTCTATATATAAATCCCAACACGTCAGTATCATTGTCATAAAATTAAATCTAGGTTTCAGTCATGGTCACATTAGCTGCTCTTACGGCCTAATCTCGCTAAATTTGGCAAACATCACCTTATAATGCAGCCGCAACAATTTTCAAGACCTTCACAAAACATTCCCATTTTGTTTTGATGATATAAAAAGTATCTTTTGAACAAAATTTCTTACCAGCTCCACTTTTACTACCCAATAGGCCTCGCTGTAGAGCAAGTGCCATTTTTGATGACAGTGCTTCGCCTCCTTTGCCCTGTGACATGTGCTAAGACTTGGTACCTGATGATGACATGGAAAAGTGTCCTGAATACAAATACATGCAATCTATAAGGCAGCAGCCCAGAAAACACGAAGCAAAATTATAAGCGATAAGATGAGGAAACGCTAACAGAAACACGCAAAACATGATTCAGACAATCGAACTCCCGCTAAGTGACAGTTCCAAATCCCAACCAAATCATAAAACACCGCATATAACGAACCCAACTGTAAGCACAAAAAAAACTAACCTAGCTCTAGTTAATCATTGAAGAAATTATTCAAGTCCTTTTGAAGGCGTACAATATCACCAGCATAACCACCATACATACAGATAACAAAGCAGAAGCAAAACAGAATTCAAATCCGCAATGAGCAAGGTAATATATTAACAAATAGCTGAATAAATTACCTCATCTAATCCCATTCCATCACAAGGAACCCAAAAAACAAACACATATTACAATAATCAACAACAAAGGAACAACACCATAGAACTGAGTTGAACGCCTCAATCAACAAGTCATGACCACTGTAACAAGAACGACGACAAACAACGACAATCTAAATATACAAACGCAATAAAAAAACAGGTAGCAAACCTAATTGGATAACCTATTGTAGGGGAAATGGTAAAACCTAAAACCCCAGGATTCCCGAGATGCCCAAAGTTACAAGGAGACACTCCACATAAATGTAAAAATGTCCCCGCATATGAGCACTTATAACCTTTAAGGCAGACGCTCAGGAACTAAGATTAAAAGAATAAACTAAATGACATTAAAACGCAAAAGGAAACACGTAAAAACAAAAATAATTAGGGTTAGATTCAATACTTTCTAAACTGAGCGCAATCTCTCACAACCTATGATGGATCTACACCAACTCACTCCTGCTACAAAGCCGTCAATTCTCTAACTACAGCTAAGTAATACTCTTTTTACAACATAAAACATTTCTTCCTTTTTTTCATACAAAGCACCATTGTATCTATCTCCTCAGTCGTTACTCTCACCCTTCTCCACCATTACTTACACCACTGGATCACAATGGTCCTCACTAAACCAAGCACGGAAAACCCCTAAACAAAACACCATGACTTAACGGAAACACCATACCTATCACAAACTCCTCACCTATCACCATAGGGCAACCACCCATAAACCACAGCCCATCATAAACACAACAGTCCACAGCTCACCATAAAACGTCACCATAAACTGCCGAATAACACTCTCAGCCACCTTATTGAACCATCGTCACCCCTTATTCACCCAGATTGCCTAGCTCTAAAAGTTGAACCAAACCAAAATTCCAAAGACACCGCCACACTCACGCCCAAAGCTTGTCAGATCGTCATCTCAATCTAAACAAAACCAAAAATAGATTATCTATCTTTTCCCCCATTCTATATCCCTTCTTTTCCTCCCTCCCTCCATGCTAAGCATGCCTTAAACTCACACTTTTCCTACCCCTCTTAAACAAAAAACAAAGCATGGGTTCTCTCTGCCTCATTCCTCCCCCGTCCTTCCTTTTCCCTTTCCCTTCAAACCTCTCTCGTATGGTCTCTTTGAAAAATGATATGGTACAGTAATCTGGAATAGTCTAAACCGGTAATAATGAACATTCTATGATAAGGGATATGCACTTTGTCTCATAAAGCAAAAATCAATGCCAGATTGACGGGTACACTACACATACAAAGGAATGACGCTCTCCCCCTACCTTCCCTCTCATCCTCTCTCCATCTCCATATCACTTCCTTTCCTTTCAATATGAACAAAATCAAGGAGAAACTATGCCCCCTCCAAATCCTTCTCCCTATCCCTCTTTCCCTCTCAATCCGAACAAAATCAAGAAAAAACTCCCCCTCCCTGCCATCAACCCCCCTTCCCTCCTTCCCGCTAGACCACAACAAAATCAAATAGAAAATGATAGCCCCTCCATCCCTCCATTTCATATTTGATCTTCTCTCCATGCCATCAACTCCGCCCCATTATCCCTATCCCTCCATCCCTCACAATCTTAACAAAAGTTGCACCATTTTCCTTCTTGCTCGTCATATAACAAAGGCAAGCTCATATTACCGCTCCCTCTCTCCCAATATGATACAAATTCTAAGGATCATTAAACACCTGAATATATCAACAAACTAAATCATAACAAGAAGCCAACAAGAACAAATCTAATTATGAATTCCTGCCAATTTCATCCCTTCATAACTCTAGTCATTCATAGCAACCCTCCTAAATAGATGACATCAGAACCTCTCCCCATACCTCTACCCATATGCACGTCTACTTTTGATGGACATCTAGAGTACGACTATGAATCAAAGAAATATAAAGGGAAATTGCAAAGACTTACAACATGTAGTGGACGACTTGTATCCCTCTGTCAATGGTTATTTAAAACCTGCATTAAATATTGGTACGTAAAACTCGCGTACATAGGAGTAACAAAAAAAAAATCTAACTCAACATACACAATACCTACAAAAATTAGGTGTATAAAAATCTCTACCCAGGCGCACCACACAAGCAAATGAATGATGCTCACTTTGTCTCTTCCATCATCTCCCCATCTCCCAATCCCCCCTTCCTCTCCCCGAACAAAACCACACTCATACGCTCTTTTCACTTCCAACCTCCGTCCCTCTAAATTCCAGGAACTGATCCCAAACTCGACAAACTCGAATAATAAATAATCAAAACCCAAAATCAAATATAAAATTAATAGCCAAGAATCGAATCTAGTACAATAGTAATCAGATGACTACTTGACTATGTTCCCCCTTGCGATCTCTTGCAAGCCCTCGTAACCAACTTGAACAATAACAAATGAATGCAAGGTCAGTGAGAATACACCAAACATGTAAATCACGGAAACTATAATGACGACAAAATGCAAAAAAGTAAATTAAATTAATGATTAAATCAAATACGTAACTTTCTTCTAACAATTATTTCCGAGTGTAATAGTAATTAATTTAGCTACCGAACATAAGTTCCTATTTGCCTGCCACTGGCAACCATTTACCAGACCTACAAATGGAAAATAAAATTTAACACCACAAAATACGAAATTGAGTAACGTACAAAATTGAGTAAAGCTTGAGACAAAACATAATAAAATATAAATTTGGGGTTTGCTAATAGAAACAAGTGATTTGTTGAACAATATTAGTGTACGTATATAAATTTTCTATACAACTTTAGACCCAACATAAAACGTAAGCGGTGCATTTTCATTTCTGGATACATGTCTTACTAAATCAAGTCCCAAACTACACACCAGAGACGGCAGCAGTATCATAAACCTCCGCGCTGAACTCACCCAACAGCTCCGATTAACAACCCGAAACCCAGGAATACATTTAGATAGTAACCCCACAAGCTAGGAGAAAACCAGAAACAGCCTAAATGTTAGCATGCAAATATATCCGATAAGAACCCCAGGAATACAGCTGAATTCGTAACAAGAAAAAGCTAAAGGAGGTACATAATTGAAAAAGCAAAACATAAATAGCGGAGAACCACGCAATCGCTCCCTACAAACCTCAAACGGTAGCTGGAGAAGACCACAAACACTCAACGTGATCTAAAGACAAGGGGAACTAAACGGAAGGCCTAAGCTCCGATTAGCAGCCCAAAACTCCAGGAACACGTTAATAATAGGAAGAAAAAAGGAACAAATAAAGACGACCGTCACGTTAATTGAAGCAATCAGCAATAAACGTAACTAAACCCACAAAAGGACAGAGATTAATCCACCCAACAAACCCAAAAAGGCAGTAATCGAACAAAATCGATCATAAACCCAAACAAGGAACACATTGATGAACAAATAATGAACAAAATTTATGACGATTTGAGTAGGAGCACAAACCGATAGATAGAATCCAAGGTATCTTCAGTAGCAAAAAAATATTGCATTGAAGGGGCAAAATTTAAGGATGGTGCTAGTGTTTTAATAGTATAATTCCTAAACATCCTACTCATTGATCTACCCACCACCAAAAAGTATACAACAGAAGAAATCAAAATTGAACTTATCAGTCACGAAGTGAGATCAAATCACTATATCCACATATATACCCAAGTAACTGAATTTTTACTATCATGATCAAACTTAGATTGAGAATGGCCAATTATAGAGCTGTCAACGACATTTATCAAACAGGCCAGCGTAAAAAACCATACTCTAACCAATAGATGGTAAGCATGATCGCCACCCACTCGCTTCCTAAACTTCTAAAAATAAAACTTAGCTAACTTCAAAATAATACACAAATTCCAGTGTCGCCACTGAACCCATCAATAATCAACCTAAATAGTTAACCTAAAAACATAAGCCGCGTTGTTTGGTACTTATTAGCCGCCCTTTCAAAATTCAGTCGTAGGTGTTCAGCTAAAATAATTTACCGTATACAAATGCTTCATCCATTACACCTACCCAGATGCACACTATCATAAATGGTATTCATATGTGGAGGCATAAAATTCTCGAGAGTTCTATTCATTTGCGTTATGCTGATAGCATTATGAATCTATGATATACACCGACCCAAATGCTATTCTACCTCCTAGAACATGTTAATCTCGCAGACCCAACAAGCCCACAAACAACAATAAATTGACCATCGCTCTGCACTTTGCTTTCTTCATTAGTATAATAGATTTTAAAAATGATGTAAAGCATAAACCAGTCGACCCGCACAGTAACAAACAATAGCAACTCAATTATCAACCCCAAACCCCAGGAATACAGGCAAATGCATTTTTTTAGCACACGTTATATAAACCATAGTAAAGGCAGGGATATAACTGAAAGTCTGAAATGAGTTTATTAGTCAAAGAATGGATTGTCAAACCTTCGGTGGCTAGCCATCACACCCCATCCAGCCTTCTTGGACATCTTCACAGCCTCGATACTTTCAGTCACAGACCCTATTTGGTTAACCTTGAGAAGAAGTGCATTGCACGACTTTTCATTGATGGCCTTTCCAACCCTCTGCAGAGATTTAACAGCCATTGTTAAAACAAATGTAACCTTTACCAGATCAATCAGGTTATAGTTAAAGCAAAAGTCCAGTATAAGTCTATGCTTGAGTTCGTGACTATCAAGCTTACCTTGGGGTTGGTCACCAAGAGATCATCTCCAACAATTTGTACTTTGTCTCCAATTTCTGCGGTCATCTTAGCATAGTGCTCCCAGTCATCTTGGTCAAAAGGATCTTCAATTGACACAATGGGGTACTCAACCACAAATGACTTGTAGAGATCCTTGAGGGCCTCACCAGAAATCCTTTGTGACCCATCGTTGTTCTGCAAACATCGTAGTCCGTGAAGTCCAATCAGTAAACATTCCATTGCCGCCAAACAAAATTGATCTTAAATAACAACTGAAGCATACCTCTTTTTTGAAGTTTAAGTCGTATGACTTGTCCTCCTTGTAGAACTCAGATGCAGCAACATCCATCCCAATAACCACCTGTGGCGAGAACATATAAAAATTAGCTCACTGAACAACTTTTCCATGGTCAGATTTGACAAACTGCCACTGTTGAGGAAGTTTACCTTGCCGGTGTATCCAGCTTTCTCAATGGCTGTCTTGAGCAACTCAAGACCTTCCTTGTTCTCCTAAAGGGTCGAAAGCAGAATATGAATACAGTGTTCAAAACTCAGTTCACAAATAATGACATTAATGAACAGATAGTGGTAGTGGCAAAACCTGGATATTAGGTGCAAAGCCACCCTCATCACCAACATTGGTTGCATCTTGGCCATACTTCTTCTTGATCACACTCTATATTCGTAACACGATTCAAAGAACCCATTAGTGCATGGAAGAAAGACAAAAATTGTAGACAAATGAAAGTTCACGGACAATAAATATACTGGTATCATATCATGGCTCATGAGCAAGTGGAGTGCAATCATTAATTACACTCTTCAAAAAATAAGCGGTAATATAAAACCCACATCAAACTGCAGTTTTCATATTTATAAGTCACCATAAATCTTAACGTATAAGGAAGATACATAAAACCATATGCTGATTGTTTTCCTAAAGTGTTCAAAGAATATAATTAAACTGATTAGGAGACGAAAATGCAAGTGTTGCAGCATATATGAGCTCAAAGCTACCTTCAAATGGTGATAGACTTCACTGCCCATCTTCATTGCCTCCTTGAATGAAGTAGCTCCAGTAGGAAGAATCATGAACTCCTGCATGGCAAGCTTGTTGCCTGCGTGAGATCCACCATTTATGACATTGAAAGCTGGGACTGGCAAGACCATCTTCTTGTTACCAGCGAGCTCAGCACATTGTATCGAAACAAATACATATCAGAATTACTTAAACCAATAGAGTTAAAAAAAAAAAAAGTAACCCTACACAAAGGCGGAAAAACATACCTTATGCAATGGAATTTTCTTGACTTGGGCTCCTGCTTTGCAGACAGCAAACGAAACAGCCAAGATAGCGTTTACTCCCAACTATAGAGGAGAAAAACAACTTTTAAAACGTGAAATAATAATCGGCAGTTGATCAAAACACGTACATTAGGCTTCAATTAGCCGAAAAAAATGTTATTGAGCCCATAACTCACCTTTTGCTTACACCAACCCCACTCATTCACAGTTCCGTCGAGTTGTTGAACCATGAAGTTGTCAATTTCCGCTTGCTTAGTTGGATCCTACAGAAAGTAACAAAAGGAATATACAATCAATTGCCTAGACCATAAATGATGTAACTGGCCGACATTAAGACTTAAATCTGTTAATCTCGAAATAGAAAATGGTGAAGCGCATACCTTTCCAACCAAGGCAGGGCCAATGATCTCATTTACATTCTTGACAGCCTACAGAAAAGCAAACCAAACATTAAGCACAAACGATTTCTATGACCAAACACCGCAGAGAAAGTTACAATTATTCGGCAATATACAGTGTACACATGCTAAGCATCAAACACTGCGTACAGAAGAACAAAATGGTGCGTTTCAATTTAAAACGACTTCTAGGAAGAATATACTACAAACCCCGCTGTTAGAAGATGGGCAGATTAGGCTCGAGGCTCATATGTCTATGGAATATAAACCGGTCGATCCGCACAGTAACAAACAATAGCAACTCAATTATCAACCCCAAACCCCAGGAATACAAACAATGGCATAAACCAGTCGATCCGCACAGTAACAAACAATAGCAACTCAATTATAAACCCCAAACCCCAGGAATACAAACAATGGCATAAATTAGTTGATTCGCAGCCTGAGACATCAGCAACCGCAACAACAATCAGAATTTACATATATAAAAGCAATTAAAGGAAGGCCACAAAGAAAGGAAAAAAGAAAGAGAAGAAGAATGAACCCTAACAATGAACCGATCATAAACCCTAACAATGAACTACAATATACCCACAAAAGGACATGAATTAATCGACTACAACAAACCTCAAACGGCAATAAAAACCGATCATACACCAACCAAATCGTTGAACAATTTGAGGAGGAAAAAAAAAACCAATAACTGAGAAATGTCAGAGAAGAAGAAGGAAGAGGAGAAGAAGAACACATGACTAACAACAAAATCAAGAATATTTACCTTTGAGGAGTTATTCCTGATCATGCAATCGGACAAAGTTTGGTAAGTGTCTGAGTAATTGAGATGAAATAAGAGAGATGTGAATGAGTGGGTGATAAATGAAGAGGGAGATATTATGAATGGATGAGAATATGAGAGGAATGGAGGGTGGGATGCAAGGCAGATCAACGGTTGAGGGAGAAAAGGGAAAGACTATTCATAAGAATAGTAACTTGAAGTTCTCTCTTTTTAAAGAGTGTAGATTGGATGGGAATTGGGTTTAAAAGGAGGGAAAATTGAATCAGGAAGAATGGGGATGTGGGAGTTGGAGGGAAAAATAGAGAATCAGAAGAGGGAAAACAAAGTGAGCCAACTCACCGTTAGTCAAGACGGATAATTGACTTTTTGTGACGGAAAAGTCATTTTGGTGTCATTAGACAAAAAAGAGTAAATGTTAGGTGCTATTGGGCAAAAAATAAAACTTTAGGTGCCATTTATACAGAAGAGGTAAATGTTAGGTGTCATCTGACAAAAAATCCTAGTTGATACTATAGTGTAATTTTGTGCAAGAGTTTGAATACATGGGCTTGTACAATGAATATCCATTCTACTCTTAAACACTCAGGTCAACCCTCCCCCAAATCAAATCAAATAAAATAAAATCTTCTAAACCCTCGTTACCTTGCCGCCAAACTCTAAAACCCTAAATCCCCAAATTACACCATAAAAAATGGCGGACAACTTCAAATCCAACCAAAACGACACCGTTGACGATACCAACACTTCAACAACCGTCGATTTCCTAATCAAACCGTCACAAATCACTCCACCTACCGACACTTCGGAGTGGCCGATTCTTCTGAAGAATTACAACCGTCTTAACGTCCGTACCGGTCACTACACTCCTCTACCTTGTGGATTTTCGCCATTAAAGCGGCCATTAACGGAGTATATAAGGTATGGTGTTCTTAACCTTGATAAACCTGCAAATCCGTCTTCTCACGAGGTTGTTGCTTGGATTAAACGGATTCTTAGGGTTGAGAAAACGGGTCATAGTGGTACACTTGACCCGAAAGTAACTGGTAATTTGATTGTGTGTATTGAACGCGCGACTCGGTTAGTGAAATCGCAACAAGGTGCTGGAAAAGAGTATGTTTGTGTTGCGAGGTTACATTCTGGTGTTTCCGACGTTGCGAAAGTAGCTAGAGCTTTAGAGACGTTAACTGGTGCTGTATTTCAACGTCCGCCATTGATTTCGGCCGTAAAGCGGCAACTTAGGATTAGAACAATTTATGAGAGTAAATTGTTGGAATATGATGTTGACAGGCATCTAGTTGTGTTTTGGATTAGTTGCGAGGCGGGGACTTATGTTAGGACATTGTGTGTTCATTTAGGGTTGTTGCTTGGTGTTGGTGGGCATATGCAGGAGTTGAGACGGGTGCGGTCCGGGATTAATGGGGAAAAGGATAATATGGTGACAATGCACGATGTTATGGATGCGCAATGGATGTATGATAATTATAGGGATGAGAGTTATTTGAGGCGGGTTATTATGCCGTTGGAGGTGTTGTTGACTAGTTATAAGAGGTTGGTTGTTAAGGATTCGGCTGTGAATGCGATATGTTATGGTGCTAAGTTGATGATTCCGGGGTTGTTGAGGTTTGAGAATGATGTTGAGGTTGGTGAGGAGGTTGTGTTGATGACTACTAAAGGGGAGGCGATTGCGCTTGGGATTGCTGAGATGACGACTGCTGTTATGGCGACTTGTGATCATGGGGTTGTGGCGAAGATTAAGAGGGTTATTATGGATAGGGATACTTATCCTAGGAAGTGGGGGCTTGGGCCGCAGGCTAGTATGAAGAAGAAGTTGATTTCGGAGGGGAAGTTGGATAAGCGTGGGAAGCCAAATGAGAAAACTCCAAGTGAGTGGACGAGGAATTTGGTTTTGCCTACTGGTGGTGATGCTGTGATTGCAGCTAACATGGCTGCTTCGGCTGAGCCTGTTAAGGCGGATGGAGAGGTTGTTGTTGAGGAGAAGGAGAAGAAGAAGAAGAGGAAGTTGGAGGAGGTTGATGCTGTTAGCCCTGCTGATGCTGCCAAGAAGGTGAAGGGCAATGAGGAGGTTGATGTCGGGAGTGAGAAGAAAGATAAGAAAAAGAAGAAGAAAAGGGAGGCTGCTGAGGAAGCAACTCCTGAAGTAGAGAAGTCATCATCCAAGAAGGAAAAGAAGAAGAAAGATAAAGAGGAGAAGAAATCTGAGGCCTCAGATGAGGAGAAGTCCGAGAAGAAGAAAAAGAAGAAGAGCAAGGATGTGGAAAATGGCCATGATGCCACTGTAGAGGCAGAGGAAGAAAGCCGAAGCGAGAAGAAGAAAGACAAGAAGGAGAAAAAGAAAAAGAAGGATAAAGATGGTGATCAAGAATGAAATGAGACTCTCGATATAATGTGTCAATTGGATTAGTAGTTAGATGATGTGTATCCTTTTTAGCTCTCACATTATGGTTTTAAGTTTTACGTTTTTGTACTGTTTTTAATGTATTTTCATCAGAACTATGGTTACAGTTTTAGATGTTCATTTTGGGGCTTCTGGCCTCTTCATCGGCTCGTTTTGCTTGTCGAGCTATAATATCATCTTCCTTCTGCTACCCAACTGTTGAACTTATTATTTATTAGTGGATGTTTATAATTAGATCATCTGCTTGGCATTGCAGTGCCACTATTACATACATTTTACTTCATTTTTGTTTAAAGCCTTTGTCTATTATGGTATTTTACTCTGCCTTTTGCTCTGGATGTTGAATTCTATTACTCGTTTGTTGATTATTCAAATGCATTCTTGTTTAATGATCTTGGTATCGTTGCTGTTTTTGACGGGTTGTGAAGTAGCAGAAGACCTTTTTGGAGAGGGGATCGTTTCATAAACTTATTAATGTCTTCCCTTCAAATGGTTTTCTACAGCTATCTTTTTACAGTTCTCGGTCCAATGTTTTGTTGATACCTATCTCATAGTTAGTTAACCTTAGCAACTAAAGCAAGGATTTTGGAGACTTTTGAAGGACTGTGCGACACTGCGACTGTGCGAATATGGCCTGTCAAATAAAGTTCAAGGCTGTAATAGATGAAGATTTTGATTTCATGCAAGGCTGTAAGTGTGAGTCACATGTTCATTCCATCTTATTTCTCACTTGAGCGCTTACCCTGATTTCAGGTAACAAGGAAATGCCGGATGCCATGGAAACCATATATCAGTCTACTCTTGCATCAGGCAGACCTGGTGCGGTAAGTTTTCTGCCTTTGCTGTTTCCATCCTCTGCCTTGAATGCATATCCAGAAATAATGCCCTTTTCCTTAAGAGACACAATGTGAAATCATCTTTTATATCTATGATATAAATTTAGAGTCGAAGTGAAAGAAAAAGTTGAATAATCATTATGATTTCTAGAAAAGCTTTCCTTGAATGACTTTTTTGTAGGGGTTCCTTGAATGACTCTTAGTGACTGTTACCCTGATTTTTTTTCTTTTTTAATTTGTATTCGTATTTGTTTGATTGTACAGTTCCATTCTTTTGGGTGACTCTTGGTGGTTGACTGAAGTAGACATGATTGTGTATTTGTATTCAGAATTGTTCATCCACGGGAAAGGACAGCTCTTGTCATTAAAATTGTTATTTTGAGCTCAATTTTCTTTGTTTTATTTCTGTTTTTCTCCTTTTACATATGACCTACTCAAAATGTCTGTGTCGTGGAGCAGGGTTTAGTGTGGTGGGCACAGGAGGAATAGATAGCTCAAATCTGATAAGGACCCACCCCCCTTCAAATGTCTCAAAAATTCTCGATCATTTGAATTGACTGAGAATGACTTTGAAATTGCATTAAGTCGACCTACTTAACAATTGACATAATACTTTATACATTCCTAGCCCTGAGGTGACCCAGTTACCTTACATGAATAGATACGATTGAATTACCTGACCTGTGATGTTCCTAATGACTCGTTTTCTTACTTTATCTTCCTGCATTTCTTCTGGTTTTGGATTTTCACTTGCGGTGTATGTTTACTGGGTTATTGGCCATGGTTGAACCAAGCTGAATGCCAGGATGCTGTCACTGTCAAATGCAATGGTCTGACTTCTGAGTTCTCTTTTCTAATCCTAGCCGTTGACACTTATTCCACAACCAAACCTTCCAATTTGATGTTTTGTTTTTCTATGATGCATAAAGTCTTGAAGCGAGGAAATTCGGACATAAGACTTATTGTCTAAGGAAAGTTGGATTAAAACCTATTACCTGAGGGGACTCGGACTTAAGATCTTTTACCAACTGATACTCTGTTTTCAACCCACTATTTTTCCTTTCTCCTACGGTATTCAGTATTTCAGACTGCCAAACCCTGTCGTGGCTTTTCAGTGGAGACAGAGTTGAAACAAACCAAACATGCATCATAAAAAAATTCTCAGTGGACACATTAAACATTCTATTATAATAAGTCTTCCTTCTTCCCCAACTTCCAACCTCCAACGTGCATTTTTTTAGTCTCCATAATCCTATAGCAAGTCAAAAATGGCAACTTATCCTCCCATACTATAAAAACAACAACAATATGTGCTCCAAACAATATCTGTAATCCTATTAAACCATGAAAAAACGGCATTGCTTATTCGCCTTTATTTTCTTGTCTTCTTTAACTTCAGTTTTAGCAGGAAACATTCTCGCTCGAGGCTCTTCATTAACTGCCGAAAGCACTTCAAACTCCAACTTTCTTACTTCTCCTGACAACACATTCACTTGCGGGTTCTACTCCTTTGGAGCAAATGCATACTGGTTTTCAATTTGGTACACTAACTCTAACCTGAAAACTGTTGTCTGGACGGCTAACCGAGACAACCCGGTTAACCGCCGCAAGTCGAGGCTTACTCTAAGGAAAGATGGTTCAATGGTCTTGACTGACTTTGATGGGTCAATAACCTGGGAAACTAATACAACTTCAGCTAATGTTGATAAAGCTGAACTGCTCAATTCCGGGAACTTCGTGATCAAAGGTATAAAGGGTAATATTTTATGGCAAAGTTTTGATTTTCCTACTGATACTTTGCTTCCTACTCAACTTGTAACTAAGAAAAAAACATTGGTCTCTAACCTTGGTCCAAAAAATTTTGGTTCCGGATATTTTAATTTCTTTTTTGATAGTGATAATGTGCTGAAACTAATATATGATGGTCCTGAAATCAGTAGCATTTATTGGCCGAATATAAATGCGGTTAATGTGTTTGCTAATGGGAGAACAAATTATAATAGTAGTAGGATTGCGTCCTTTGACAAGAGGGGTCGATTTAATTCCAGTGACCAAATGCAGTTTACAACTATTGATGTAGGTTCAGGGATAAATAGAAGGTTGACTTTAAACTATGATGGGAATATGAGAGTTTATAGCTTGAATGATTCATCTGGGACGTGGGTTATAACATGGCAAGCCGTTTCGAGTCAATGTGATGTCCATGGTCTTTGTGGTAGAAATGGGATTTGTGAATATAGTCCGGAACCTAGATGCTCATGTCCCCCAAATTACGAACCAACTGATTCGAGTGATTGGAGTAAAGGTTGTAAACCTAAATTCAACAGAAATTGTGTAGATTCTCATTTTGTTGAGCTGAGCCATGTTGATTATTATGGTTTCGATCTCAATTACAGCCAACCTGTTTCTTTCGAAGCTTGCAGACAGCTTTGCTTGGGAGATTGCCGGTGTCAAGCATTTAGCTATAGACTTCTTGGCCAAGGGGTTTGTTTCACAAAAAGTGCCCTTTTTAATGAGTATAGGGCTGTTGATTTCCCGGGTACCATATATTTAAGGGTCCCGAGTAATGCAGAGCCGTTAGACCACGTTGTTCTCAATGGGTCTGGTCCTGTTTGTAGTAATCCGGAGGGTAAACTCATACTTCTTCCTGGTTCATATGAAGCGAGTACTCAAAAGTTTAAATAGGTTTATCCATATTCCTTTGTTCTGGCTATTGGGATTTTGGAAGCCGTCGTTTTTGTTGCAGGGTGGTGGTTCCTTTTCAGGAAGCACGGCATGTCTTACTCAATGGAAGACGGGTATCGTGCTATTTCTAGTCAATTTCGAAGCTTTAGCTATCGTGAGCTTAAGAATGCGACTGGCAAATTCAAGAAAGTTCTTGGTGTTGGAGGGTTTGGAGCTGTTTACAAGGGTGTGCTATCAGATGATGATCGGATTGTTGCTGTGAAAACATTAGGTGGTGTTGTTCAAGGAGAGGAGGAATTTTGGGTAGAAGTAAGCACAATCGGACGGATCAACCATATGAATTTAGCAAGAATGTGGGGTTTTTGTTCAGAAAGGAAGCATAGACTCTTGGTTTACGAGTATGTTGAAAGTGGGTCTTTGGACAAACACTTATTTACCGGCAATGAAGTTCTCGGGTGGAAAGAGAGATTTAAAATCGCTTTAGGCACGGCTAAAGGCTTGGCCTACCTTCACCATGAGTGTCTAGAATGGGTTATCCATTGTGATGTAAAGCCGGAAAATATACTCCTAGACAAGGATTTTGAACCGAAAATTTCAGATTTCGGGTTAGCCAAGCTATGCAAGAGAGGTGGTCATGGTCATGGATCATCTGAGTTTACAAGAATTAGAGGCAGAAAAGGTTATATGGCTCCTGAATGGGCAATCAACCTTCCGATCACAGCTAAGGTTGATGTCTACAGTTATGGTGTAGTAATCCTAGAGCTTGTAAAAGGAATTCGATTGTCGAATTGGGTGGTGGACAGCTAGGTAGCACGGACACTCCTCCTAACTAGCCGTGCCGTGTCGGACATCGTGTCGGACACACGGACATACGGACACCTATAAATAAGGAACGAGAGGTTGAAAGACTAAAAAGAGATTAATTAGAAGATGAGTTGGTTGGGAAATGAGAATAAATTATAGTCAAAGTCAAATTTTACCTTCAATTATTTACATTTAATATCAAATACCAATATAAAAATAAATTTGTACGTAATTTATAACTATAAAATATATATTTTATTAAATTTAAATGCCGTGTCCCGTGTCCTAAATTTCACGAGATGCCGTATCACGTGTCCGTGTCGTGTCCGTGTCCGTGTCCGTTTTCGTGCTACCTAGGTGGACAGTGAAGTTGGTACGGAAGCTATCTCGGAACTTGCAAATTTTGTGAGATTGGCTAAAGGGGAGACTGAAAGAGAGGAAGAGTCATGGGTTGGAGACTTTGCGGACCCGAGATTAGAAGGCATGTTTAGTAGAAAACAAGTATCTTTGATGATTAAGGTTGGATTTTCTTGCGTGGAAGAAGATAGAAATTTGAGGCCGACAATGGAGTCAGTTGCATAAGTTCTTGCAGAATGTGAAGATGAAACATTTCATAGTGGAGATAGTATGTAAATCGATTATTCTTGTGTATATCGGGTGTATCACGTCATCGTACACCCTATCCAATGTTAATATTAGATTTCAGTCCAATCTTCATCTTCATAAATACAAGTAATAAAGTAGAATCCTGAGCTTGTTATTGTTTGGGTTATACGATAATCTGTACACCCATGTATGGGATTTAACAAGGTTTTTGTTTGCACTACATATTTTGAAGTTGTAGTTTTCAAGAATTAAAGCAACATTTTCAATTGGTTTAACACTGTGCAGGAGCTTGAGTTTAGATAATAGAAATCAATATTTTTCACATTATCATATTTAAAGTTGGTTTCCCACTTAACCCTGCTTAACCCTGCTTGCTTCTTTGTAAGAGAGATCCGACCCGTTACTCATATAGACGTATATACCCGTCTACAATAAGAATTTGTGCTCTCCAATATAACTCACTTTCAAAACTCATTAACAAACATCAATACACCATCATTGAGAACGGTCGATATTATGAGAATGATGTGATCGAGGTGGAGTCTCAGCTGAATCCGTGGTGGGAAATGATATCATGTCAGGTGAGACGTGGTGTAGACAAGAAAAGATGACCACCTATATATTTTATCGGTTTTTCTATCCTATACCCACTGGGTACATGTTAAGAAAACTACAATGAAAATAATTAAATACTACGGAGTATTTCATGGAGATTTAAATATCTAACCACTTTTAACTTTTTTTTCCTATAATAGAATTCCATTCAGTATTTCTATTTTTGTTTTCTTAACATGTGCGGTATGCTCAGCAGCCCAGTGGACATAGGATAGAAAAACTGATATTTTATAGGTAAACTTACATTATTACTAAATGACTTTCTTACAACCATATAAATTATACTCATGAAACATACGAAAATACATATCACAATATCATAAAACTCAATCTTAACATACAATGAAAGAAATAAACATAAAACAAACAATAATCAAAAGACATGAAAAGTGAACCCAAAATATAAGTTTTTTTAAAAATAATTTTTTTTATAAATTAAAAAAACGGCTAGTAATAATTTATAATTTTCCCGCCTTATTTCCTATAAATATACTGTACATAACCTACATGACTACATCTCACCTAAAAACAACTTCAATTCCTCTAATATTTCAACCACAAGTGAAATGACGAAACTACCCTCCCTCCGCCGCATCTTCCTCCCTTGCTTCACCTTCCCCGCCACCCACCCAACCACCACAACAACCACCCCAATTCCCACCAAGAAACGCCTCAGCACTTCTTTACGAGACGACATTATCGACCCTAACCCGTCTCCAAAACCCGACTCCTTATCTTCCCCTGAGAGCGTGCTCTCCCACGCGCCACCTAGACCTTCAAAATCTATGGTCATCTGCACATTCTTCGGTCCTCGACACGGTTCTCATATTTGGTTCTGTGTCCAGCATGATCGTCTCTCGTTGAAACCGTCTCTGCTTCTTGAACTTTCGCTCTCTACGCATAATTTTGCTAGGGAGATTCGTTCGGGTTTTGTTCGTATCGCTTTGGAGTGTAAAATGGCGGAATTGGGTTCTTGTCCTTTACATTCTATTCCTCTTTGGACGTTGTTTTGTAATGGACGTCGAGTCGGGTTTGCGACTCGGCGAAAACCGTCCGAAGATATTAAATTGATGCTCAAGAAAATGGAGAATATGACCGTTGGTGCCGGAGTAATTCCGCGAAATAGTAATTATAATAATAATAATAATAATAACGATAATAATAATAATAATAATAATGATAATAATAATAATAATAATGGGGAAGAAATGATGTATATGAGGGCAAATTATGAGTGGAGTATTGGAGGGTTTGATTCTGAATCTTTTCATTTAATTAGTCCTGATGATTGTCCTGGTCAAGAACTCTCTGTTTTCTTGCTTAGGTCTCGGTGATTAATTCGATTAATTTCCGGAGTCAAGGGTATTTTCGGTATTTCACATGGTAGCGATTACGATTCTTTCGGTTAATTTGGGAGAATTCAGTTAATTTTCGGAGTCAGGGGTATTATGGGTATTTCACATGGTGGCGACTGCGGTTCTTTCAATTAATTTTGGGAGATCAGGGGTATTTTGGGTATTTCTCATGGTTGTAATCGTCGTTGTCAGGGGTATTATGGGTATTTCTTATGGCGGTAATTGCTCGTGGTCCGGAATTCAGGGGTGTTTTGGGTATTTTGCATGGAGGTGGTTCGATACACCGTGAATATTGTATTAGGCCGTCTTTTTACCGTACCCGTTTTAGTATTACCATGAAAATTTTAAAGTTTACGTGTGAGTACATGTATAATTCATTCGGCCTCTTATCAAGACGGTTTTGTACAAGAATTTGCACCCGACTGGAAGTCCTTGAAAGCTGGAAAATTCTGCATTTTCTTGCTTTGAAGATTGGCAACTTTATGGGATTTTGAGTTTGTAAAATTTTTTATTTTTATTTTATTTTATTCAGTTTTTTTCTTGTTAATGTCATTATCTTTTCACATACTTTTGCAGATGACAACTGTATGTGTAGAAGACTAGTAGTTGAATTAGATAGCTTTTTTTGGTTAGATAGTAGGGAGTAATTCTTTTAATGTAAAGAATTGTTGAAATGAAAGTAATGTCTTTTGAGAATGTATGTATGATTGGAATGTCCTTTGCAATTTAATGCTACTATCATAATGAATACATCATGTATTCATGTTCTATAATGTTGTTGAAATCATGTCAATTGGTTTTCTTATAAGTTGGTATTTAATTGGATTAAAGAACAACGAGTCTGTAATAAGATCATTGAAGAGTATATAACGGTTCAAAATCAATGTTGTACCGACCTGACAAATAGCCAAATAGGTCAATTGAGTAGAGTTCGGGTCGGGGCTTCTCGGGCTGAGTCAATTTTCGGCTTGCAACCGTCCGAGCTAGAATATATCGGGCTGGTTATTTTGGGTCAACTATTACTCGCCCCCGCTGGCGGTTGGAAATTTCTAGGTTTTTAGTTAAGATTTTCTAGTTTTTTTTCGGGGTCCCCTTAACCATTACCCGTTTGCCTCCGCTGAGATTTTTCGCTCCCGGTCTCGAGGTCACTTATTGACTCCGCAACTGATAACGAGTGTGAAACGGTAAATATTCGTGCTAGTTTATATTGGGTCGGGTCTATTCGGATTCGAGTGTTGTGCTGGGTACATTATCCAAGAGTTCTACAATGGTGTACAAGTTATAGGTTAAAGTTGTTTTAGATAGACTTATAGACAATTGTTAAATTATTATCTGTAAATGTTTATGTGAAAGTTGTAATTTTTGTTGTGATTGCTTTTAATAACATCTGACTTTGTTCAGTTGATCTTTTCTAACTTTTTTGACCTTCTTTTTCTGATAACACTTGAATCTTTGACCGTATGTCCATATGTACTACGTTTGATGCGTTTTAGAGTTAATAACTCCCAACATTCTACTGTTGTTGTTGCTGTTGCTGTTGCTGTTGCTGATCCAACATTCAATTCAATGCATCAATTCTTCATCCTTCACTAAATTAAGCACCTGAAGTAAATTGGCCTTGTTGCATTTACGGCTTAGAAAAATCCGTTCTGGTTACATTTCGTCTTAAATGGATTACATTTACTTCATTTTTAGATTGTGATGAAATGTTATCGGTCTTGAACATTAGTACTAGTACGTTGAACATGCCTCTAACAATATGGATCAAGTATTAGCCAAGGTCATATAATGAGTAAGTAGAAAACTAACCGAAAATGACGTACTTGTTCCAACTCAAATACTGTTTTGGTTTGTCGGTTTAGCCATTATTGGAAACCTATGTAGTAATTTGACAAACACTATCTTGATTCTTGTATTCCTATATTAGTTGCAAGATATAATGTTACTTGAGTATTTAGTAACTCAACCCTGTCAATATTTTGATTAAAAAAAACATGTAATGAGTAATAACTCGACTGTTTAAATTGTATCCACATAGTTATAAAGACTCTTATTTAAAACGATTGTAAGCTTGAAACGAATCTAAAATACCTTTATACTTGGAGATAGGATCTTCTCCAATAAATTAAGAGATCCAATACATTTTTAAGAGAGTACAAGAGATTACATGGCTGCTAAAATAATTACCATCTTATCTATCCTTTCTTTGTTAAATAAGTACTTAGAGAGGATCGCATTTATTATCTTCTTGATGGAGTACTTTGATAGTAACGATCATTTGTTAAAATCCGAGATATTTCACCGTATCCGTTTTACGTTTAAGAAGGCGCTATTTATTTAAGTATTCATATGTATGATAATGACATGACATAACTTTATACACTAATACATTCAGAAGTTAAGTTTTGTCTTGTATAGTTGTATCCACAACGCACCAAAACACCAAACATTAAAAGAGCACAAATTCTTGTTTGTGACGGGCAGTATCCGTCACAAGCTTGCGACGGGTACAACTTCTCCTCACAAATGACCCATTTAAGGGAAAAGGGAAAGCACATGGGGTGCACCACATGTTCCCTATACCCATTTTGTTAGAGGAAAAACTCGTCGCAAGGTCCGACCCGTCACAAGGGAGACCTACTGTTAAAAGAGTAGTAGTGAGTATTTATTTATGCAAAAGAAGAAACAGAATCATTGTGAAACAAAGACCTAAACTTTGTTGGGAATCACTTATGTATATGTCATAAAGCTGCTGCTAAATCTTTGTTTATGATGCTATTCATTCACTTCTACGTCTGCCTCATCATTAGAACTGTCATCTATCTATGAATTCTAATCATGTCCTCACTATGCATTGAACTTATTGGCTACGAAGTAAGGTCCTATTCTTTATGCCCGAAAAGAGTTGAATTTAGCGGAACTGAATTAAATTAAAGAAGTCGATATAAGACTTAATTTGAATAGAGTTGAGCTTATCAAGCTGACTGAACTCGATATAATTGAGAAAAATGAACTAAATAAAACAAAGCTGAACTAAAACTAATAAAAGTTAAGCGAGGAAAAACATCATCCAAGCTAATAAGTCATCTTAAGACTTGTCTACTTTTTCAGTTTTCTTCTAATAACAATTAAGGCATATACATGATTAGTGTTATCAAGTTGCAGAGAATTGAAAAATATAATCACTACATACCAATAAATAACATGCATGCTTTCGGTTTACTCCCTCTTATTTGATAGAATAATAGTACTGCGAGATATTTTATATTTTGTATTTCTTTCTTGGTACGTGATGTGAAGCTTTGCGTTATTTAATTTTAGAATAACTACCTTAAGTAAACGCAATGCTCATAAGTCATGAACTAATGTTGAAATATATATGCTAACAATATATTCGAGCTAAAAATAAAACTAGTATTATTACATCAAAGAATGATACTCCGGATAAGGCAACCCAGCGGGCGTCCAAATTTTGGGCCACCGAATTAAAAATCTAGCTATTAAAGAGTACGGAGTACTATTTTTACATAAAGCAACATTTGTCATAAATTTCAAGGTAGTGACGAAATATTTTAAACATAAGGTAGAAATTTCTCTCTAATTTTAGGAGTTTTAGTTTAATAGTTTTAATTTGTTTGTAAGTTAAGATTATTCTGTTAAGTTCATACTAATTTGATCGATTTTTAATCGGACTGTCTTCCAAAATCTACTCCTCCATTATTGCAATGTTAGACCACTGGACGCCTAAATCTTCCGTAGTTATTAGGCATGTTTTTTCACACCTAAATCTTCTATTTTCATTATTTGTATCGTCATGAGTTAATGACTAATCAAAATAATTATGAGTAATTCTCTCTATAAATTGGTTGGTTTAAGTTTACTTGCATACTTTTAATTTATTTGTTATAAGCAAATGAAAAATTAATAGTATGGTTTTCTTTTTTTTTATGTCAGTTTCGAGTGTAATTTTTAGGGCCTCTTTTTCTATTCCGCAACCGGACCTCCGATTATTTTGAGACGCCTCTGGTTTTTGTAACAATTGTAAGTATATTTATAACATACGAAGTACAATACAATGACAATTTATATTGTGGTTTTTTCATAAGTGTATTTATAATATACAATGATTAATAAAAAAAGAAAAAAAAAAACTGACACTATGAAATCATCAAGTAAATTTATAAGACCAACATCATCATTTAAATTTCCTAGGAATAATATGCTATAAGTGCACTCATTTGACTGCTCCTTTACATTTGATAATTTGATTATTAGTAATTTAGTATGCGGCTACACTTTAAACATGCATGGCATCATACATAGTAGGAAGTAAAGCGATCCTATCTCTCTCAATGTCTTCATGAAATGAAATTATGAAATTGCCAACTTTTGCAAATATTCTACATCTTCTTTTACTTATTAGTCTTTTAAAAAATGGTTGATACCCTAATTTCATATTGTTATAATAAAAACGAGAAAGAACAAATAAAGAACAAGAAAGACGATAATAACACACATATTTACGTGGTTCATAACATTGTATTAGCTACGTCCATATGACAGAATGGAGAAAAGTTTTATTAATGTTGAGGAGTTTATATACCCCGCATTATCACTCGAAGTATAACTAACTAATTCAAGGCATAACTCCAACACATACTCCCTGCAATATAATGGAAATGAAAGTACTCTTATATCTGGACACGAATTTTAAAAAAACTCACCTAATAATATCGAAAATACTATTATACCCTAACTTTCGTGAATAAACTGAATAAAAGTTGATTGTATTATGTGTAAATAGGTGATTGTAATGAGGGTATGTTGGTCCATGTTTTGTCACTTCTTGCCAATTAAGAAAATGGGTACATTTGATTGGATTGTCTTAAAATGAAAAGTGCTTACATTGGAAATTTTGGAATGGATAGAGAGGAGTATTTATAGTCAATTTTAAAAAATACATATAATGAAAGTTAAGTTACACAAATTTTGAGAGGAAAGATTAAAATTATACCAAAAAAGAAAGAAAGAGAGATTTTGACTCCGAAATCTATTCGTTTATCTGTTACGCTCATTACTTAATTAGGAAATAGACGTAATCGGCTTGTAAAGATTAGTCCTTGCACTTTAGAATCTGGTTACATAAGTATTCATTTTAAGTTACATTAAGTCGTCATTTTGAGTTACTGTCTACTTTTACTCAAAAATGAGGGACTTTTTGTTTATAATTTGGTTTTAAATTGACATTTTTGCTCTTCCGAAATTTTATCAACTGGAGTAGAAAATTTGTTGTTTATGTCTTTAAATTTTAAGGGTGAAAATACTCCGTTAACTCGCCTGTCACAGTGGGCTGGGCCGTGCCGTGCCGTGTCGTGTCGTGTCGTGTCGTGTCGTGCGTAAGTCCTAAATCCCTTTGAGTCGTGCCAATTGATTAGTTCCATGTGCGTGACTTCATCATGCGTCCAAGCCCAGCCCACTCCAAACCCACTATCTTTCTCAGTTTCTTTATTTCTATTTTTCTCTGTGCCAATTTTCGTGCCTTCTTCTCTCCTTGGGCTGTGAGTCTGTGACTTTGTAACAAGAAGAGTACATAGAACAAGCATAATAGACTTAATAAGACACGACCTTTATTTTATATTTTTGATTATTTCGTAAGAAAAGTTCAAACTAGGAGGGATTTTATCATACGAATCTCAACTTCAATTAATCCCATAATAAACCGTACTATCAACCTCACCTTTCCACACTGCACTAAAGTAACGGGTTACCTGCTTATAAAGTCAAGCTTTCCAAAAAAAAAAAACCAAAATCAATAAACAATATTAACACACGATTGTTGATCAATGATCAATAAGCCTTTCGATTTTCATTTATAAGTTAATGAACCAAAAAACATGATAATGAGAGTTAGTAAGTAGTCTACTACTATGGTGAAGGTGTGAAGCATACTACGCCCTCACCTACTAGAATACCCCCCTTGAAAAATGAGTTTTTCGAAGTTTTTAGTTAACTTTTAATAAAAATTCTGAATATACCTTAATCACTTCATTACTTGTTCGCCCTTCTTAGAAATTTTCGCCCTTCCTTTATTCAAATCCTGCCTCCGTCACTACTTAGAGCAAACTTCAGTTGATTACTCCCTCTGTCCCGGTCATTTGTTTACCATTTCCATTTTAGGGCGTCTCATTCATTTGTTTACCTTTCTATATGAGAATGATAGTGTATGAGTAATTTGATCACCCAATGAGATTATTGTCCATTTGTCATCCATCAAGTACAATCATAAATTTATGTTATGTATCATGTATGTATTCTATATTACTGCTTTTATTTGTGCTAATTTCCATTCATCTTTGTAAAAGGATATACAAAGAAAGCAGCCCAATGAGAAAACAGCCCAATGGACCACAGAATATCAGACCTGCAAACATAGTACAGGCACCACCTGATAGTGTGGTGAGCTGTAATTGGTGAGCTGTAGCTTACCTAATTTTGTCCTCTAGCTAGAATGTAACCTAGTTGGTGATGCATGAAGGAATATATATACCATGCATGTCTCTTGTAATGTGACACAGAAATATATGAAAAAGAGTGCAGCCGCAAAAGGACTGACACTCATTAACTCCAAGAACTCTTCTTTATTGCTATTATCAGAATGGTTGTCAATGGCTCAATGCTTAAAATCCACATGGTATCAGAGCCATTGGGCTCTTGATGACCAAAGTTGATACCTTTCTTCGTAAGTGTATCATCTCCTATTGTTCTTGCTTCTGTTTTTCTGTTATTTCCTAAGAAAGTTTCAGTCTTTCTACCCTTTTTCTCTTATTTGCTGTTGTGTGTTATTCTCGGCATTGTTAAAAATGGTTGAACCTGAAGTAACTGGGGGAGAGGTGATAGTTGTAGGAGACCCTCTGTATTACAATCCTACTGATGGTACTCAGACTTTGAGGATAACTCCTGTTCTTAATGGTAGTGAAAATTACCCTGTGTGGAAACGCCAAATGGAACTAGCTCTCTCTGCTAAGAGGAAACTAGGATATGTGACAGGAACTGCTGCACAACCTAGTGACCCTGCAAAACTTGAGGCTTGGGATGCATCAAACCACCTTGTCATATCATGGATCTTGCAGAATGTTAGTGAAAGGATTAAACTGGTTATTATGTACTCTGAGACTGCTAAGGACATTTGGGACACTCTGAGAAAGAGATACACCATAGCAAATGGGGCAAGAAAGTTTAAATTAAACAAGGAAACATATGAGATAAGTCAAAACAACAAGAGTATAGAGGAGTATTTTACTCAACTTCAGATAGTGTGGGATGAATTGGAAAATCTGAACAATTACCCTGCCATTCTAAGAATCACTAATGAGATGAAGACATATCTTGATGCTGTAGAAAGACAATCTGAGGAAAGAAGACTCTTTCAGTTCCTAAATGGCCTGGATAAAGAGTATAGTGTGTTGAGATCCAACATACTGATGATGAATCCTTTGCCAAATGTAGACACTGCAGTTTCAATCTTGACCCAAGAAGAAGCTCAAAATCGCAACTTTAATGTTGGAAAAGCACCTGAGGCTTCTGCTCTCATGACCAAAGGAGAATCTTCTGAACAGCCTTGTAAACACTGTGGGCGAGTGAATCACAAATCTGAGGCATGTTGGGAAGTAACTGGATATTCCCAAGGGCATCCCAAGAACAAGAAGTTCAACCCAAAGTTCACAAGAAATGGTCCAGGAAACTACAAACCTCAGAGAAACTTTCAGGGTGGCAGCAACTATCAACACTTTAACAGCAGACCCAACACCTTTCACAGCCTCAGAGGACAAAGAAGGATGGGTGCGAATGCTCAGGGAGAGCAAAGTGATCTAGCTGTTGCAATAGGTGCTGCAACCCACCAGCTGGAGAACCTTCTGAAGTTGGTCCCTGGAGGAGGTAGCTCCAAGACAGGGGGAGACACTGATGAAGAGTTGGAATGCAACTATGCAGGTATGATCAGTTGCTATAACTCAAGTATTTCCAAATATGAGTGGATAATTGACTCTGGAGCTTCAGATCACATGGCAGCACACATATCCATTTTATGCAATGTTAAAAACCTGTCCAAAAGACTGAGAATTAATCTCCCAAATGGTGGAGCTACTTATGTGACAATGAAAGGTGATGTGACCTTAGAAAATGGATTGAAACTGAGGGATGTATTGTATGTTCCTGAATTTAAACATAACCTGTTGTCAGTGCAAAAATTGACTCAAGATAACCATTGCTCTGTAACTTTCTGTAACTTACACTGCTATGTACAGGCTTGTTCTAGTGAAGATGTCAACATCATAGGCAGAGCAGTGAGTGGTCTGTACTACCTTTCAAATGCCAAAGATCCAACCAATTCTCACAAATATGAAGTTTCCAAGTCAAGCAATATCAGCCTAGCCAATAGATTTTCTATTTTACAGTCTTGTAATCCTAAGGCTGAACTTACTAGTTCTGTGCCATTTTTTGATCGCAACTTTTGTAATAAACATTTGTCTATGAATGCAAAATCAAAGAGTTTGAATTATTCTGTTTGGCATCTCAGACTTGGTCATTCTCCTATCTCAAAACTCAAACATATCCAAAATATTCAACTTAATCACAAAAATAGCCAATCTGAATTGTGCTTGACTTGCCCCATGGCTAAATATACCAAACACTCTTACAATCCTAGTCAGACTACTGCTGCAAAGCCTTTTGATTTGATTCACATTGACATATGGGGACCTTACAAGGTTGCCTATAAAGGGAAATTTAAATATTTTCTCACTATAGTTGATGATATGTCTAGCGGTACTTGGGTTTATTTACTGTGCAATAAATCTGATGCTTTTGCAACAATTAAATTCTTTTATGAACAAATTAAAACACAATTTGACACAAGTATAAAGATCATTAGATCTGATAATGCTCTGGAATTTGATGACATGTGTTGTCAATCATTCTTCAATGAGAAAGGCATAGTGCATCAGACTAGTATTGCAGATAGACCTCAGCAAAATGGGGTAGTGGAGAGGAAGCACATACATCTACTTGAAATAAGTAGAGCACTGAGGTTCCATTCTGGCCTGCCCTTGGGGTATTGGGGTGACTGTGTGATGACAGCAGCCCACATTATCAATAGACTGCCATCACCTGTCATACACCATCAGAGACCCTATGAAAGGATATATGGGAAGATACCTGATTATGATCAGTTGAAAGTGTTTGGTTGCCTTGCCATGGCCTATAATCCTCAAAGAAACAAGGACAAATTCCAACCCAGGGGGGTAGCATGTGTCTTCTTGGGATATCCAGCAACTCAGAAGGGCTATGTGGTACAAGAACTGGACAGCAAGAGAAGGTTTGTCACCAGGGATGTGACCTTTCATGAAGAAATTTTTCCCTACTCAATTCACAGCAAAGGGAAGATCATGAAACCTCTACCTGCAAACTTGATTCATACTCTGGAGATCTCTGAAATACCTGTAACATATGACACAGCTAGTGAAGTACATCCTGAGGCACCTGCAATTAGTGACAGCAGCCTTGAGGGTGTGCAAGGTGCTGATGCTAGTCCAGCAGGTAGCACTGCACAAGATGAAGAACTTCAGCATAAAAGGTCAACGAGAGAAAAGAAAACTCCCCAATGGATGAAAGATTTTGTCATGGGATATAAAGGAGGAAACCACCATGAAGCTGCTGAGATAAGCCAAGTGGCTGACACTGTGGTCAATCAGTCATTCATCAACCTTGTGAGCAAAGTCTCAACACATGAGGAGCCATACCACTTCCATGATGCTGTGTCAAAACCACACTGGGTGCAAGCTATGAATGAGGAACTCCAAGCATTGGAGGTGAACAATACATGGGAAATTACAACATTGCCAAGCAATAGAAAGGCCATTGGATGCAGATGGTTATATAAAGTCAAATATCGTCCAGATGGGAGCCTAGAAAGATATAAGGCCAGACTTGTTATACAAGGTTGTAGACAAAGAGAAGGCCTTGACTATAAAGAGACCTTTGCTCCTGTGGCAAAAATGACCACAGTAAGGGCTCTTTTAGCTATAGCAGCAATGAAGAATTGGCATACCTGTCAAATGGATGTCTCCAATGCCTTCCTTCATGGTGATTTGAAGGAAGAGGTGTATATGCAGCTCCCTAAAGGATACCATGGCATAGGGGATAGGCTGGCAGTCACTCAATCTCCCACTCCAAGGTACACAGGACCTATGGTGTGTAGACTGAGAAAGTCCTTGTATGGACTGAAGCAAGCCCCAAGGCAATGGTTTGCAAAATTATCCTCCACCCTCCTGCAATCTGGCTTCACTCAATCCTCTGCCGACCACTCCTTGTTCATCAAAACCAAGGGGGACTACATTACTACAGTGTTGGTGTATGTAGATGATATGGTAATTGCTGGGAATGACATATATGAAATTGACGTCCTCAAGTCTATCTTAAATAGTCAGTTTCACATGAAGGATTTGGGGAGACTTGCCTATTTCTTAGGCCTGGAAATAGCTCACACCCAAGAAGGAATGTTCATCTCACAGAGAAAGTACACCCTGAATATGCTAGAAGAATTTGGAATCACCAAAGAAAGGTCACTCAAGGTTCCTCTTGATGCTCATATCAAACTAGAACCAAACAAGGGTACTCCCTTGATCTCTCCTGACATCTATAGAAGACTCATAGGCAAATTAATCTACTTGACAATCTCCAGACCTGATATCTCCTTTGCTGTCCAGCTCCTTAGTCAGTTTATGAACAGCCCTACTTCAGATCACTGGCTTGCTGCAACAAGAGTCCTTAGGTACCTTAAAAGTTCTCCTGGTCAGGGCATTCTTCTAGCCAACTCATCCAGTGCAAAGCTCACTGCTTTTTGTGACTCTGACTGGGCATCATGTCCCTACACAAGGAGATCCACGACAGGGTTCTGTGTTCTCCTAGGCTCCTCCCCAATCTCCTGGAAATCAAAGAAGCAATCTGTCATAGCCAGATCTTCAGCAGAAGCAGAGTATAGAGCAATGGCTCTAACTGCTTGTGAGGTGACCTGGCTCATGACTCTTCTGAAGGAGCTAGGCATAAAGAATATCACAACTGCTGCATTGAAATGTGACAATCAAGCAGCCCTGTCTATAGCTGCCAACCTTGTGCACCATGAAAGGACCAAACACATTGAAGTGGACTGTCACTTCATAAGGGAAAAAGTTGCTCAAGGCATGATCACACCATCATACACCCCTTCCTACACTCAGCTAGCAGACATCCTCACAAAGCCATTGCCAGTCTCTCAACACAACAAACTACTCTCCAAGATGGGAGTGATGGATCTCTCACACTCACATCTTGAGGGGGAGTGTAAAAGGATATACAAAGAAAGCAGCCCAATGAGAAAACAGCCCAATGGACCACAGAATATCAGACCTGCAAACATAGTACAGGCACCACCTGATAGTGTGGTGAGCTGTAATTGGTGAGCTGTAGCTTACCTAATTTTGTCCTCTAGCTAGAATGTAACCTAGTTGGTGATGCATGAAGGAATATATATACCATGCATGTCTCTTGTAATGTGACACAGAAATATATGAAAAAGAGTGCAGCCGCAAAAGGACTGACACTCATTAACTCCAAGAACTCTTCTTTATTGCTATTATCAGAATGGTTGTCAATGGCTCAATGCTTAAAATCCACAATCTTCACTTTTGGTACTTCAGTTTTAATCCTTCTTCTAATTCCCACATATCGTGCTTAATGTTTCTATGTCAACTTGTAGTAGTAGTGTGTATTAATTGTTTAGGATTCCCTCATGTTAGCTCTTAAAAGTTAGGATTTATAATCAATTAAAATAATTATTTCGCTTTTGTCTCATGACGTTACAATTCCATATTAGGTTCTTGTTAACATGTTGTGGTTCAATTATGTTGGGGTTTTGTTTAAGTAATTTTATTTGACCTTTTTAGACTTTTATTCAACCATTTGGCCTGGGGCTATCAACATGAGTTGGGCCAATCTTGGGTAACTTAGGCTATCATTGGGAGTTGAGCCTTAGTTAGCGGATACGGGTACATTTTGGTTCATCCACTTAGTTTGGGTACGGTTATCGATGGGATTTAGAGACTTAATCAATTGACCTTGACCTTTCATTCGCGGGAGTGGGAGAGGTTGGAGTCGGGATTTAGTTGTTGGGCAAATTCCCTAAAATCGCGTAAGGATTATCCATGGGAGTGAGACTCGAAGTGATTTAGGAGGCTTATAAGAGTCGGAAGGGCTTATAGGTATTTTAGAGACAATATCACACCCAAACTTGTTGGACCGTGACTTGTGCGTGTAAGGAACTTGAAGCGGGAAAAAACCGGATTGACGACTTAGCCGGATCCTAGGCCATTCTTTATTGTTTAAATCGTATTACATGTTTACTTAATTAGTTTAATAGTCTTAGTTAATTATTAATTTAGTTGCTTATTTTACCAACTTCTTTATTCGCGTAGCTAAACTGTAATTTAAGTCAAACTAGTACTAAATCTTTGACCTCCTTGTGGTTCGACCTCAACTAACCCTACTACATGCATTAGTTGAGTTAATTTGTTTAATTTGTTTGATTGAGGGACGGAGACAAGCCCCACATCGTATAGTGCAATCTCCATTAGGTAAACCTACTGGACAAGGATCGATGCTAGTGATATTTGTAAATTGAGCCAAGTCTTCCGATGTGATGAGAGGCTCCTGTGTCGATAATCCAAGATGAAGAAAACATACTACCATTAAACCGATTTGTGTCATGATTTGAGGCCGCCCTTCGGGACTGCCATAAAGTAGTCGGTTTGTCCAGTTGCGGACTGGGAGCGTTGAGGTCTAGGCGACCTAAGTCATGGAGATTCGGGCCTCTAGAAACTAACCATTATTTAACCAACTTATTGTAAGACCTCTCAAATGATAATTTCTTTCTTTTTTTCTTCTTCTTGTTAGTTTTACTTTTTAGTGAATTATTATTATTTATGTATCTCATACTATATATTGCCTTTTAGGTTTTCGTTTGTGATTTATTAAACTAGTCTTAAACCCATGCAAATTGCACGGGTATGCTGTTTTAAACATTGTCATTAGTTTATTATCAATAAAGGAGTAGAAAGCATGAATATGTTGTATGAAATTAGATTAAAAAATTTAAATTAGATTTTTATGCAATTAAAAGAGCTTAATACAATGATAAAAAAAAATTACCTTGTTGAAAATAATCTAAATCTAAACTTTTAAAAAGTTGAAATTATATGTGCTTATATTTGTTTTAAATCAAAGTCTACCCAATGTGGTCAATATCAGTTGTGTACGTTTAACAATTGATGATCAATTCAGTACTTCGTATAACGTTTTGATATATAATATGTTACAAAAAAAATGTGAATTTTTACTAATATCATATATTAATTAAATAACTATATGTTTATAATTAAAGAAAATAATTTTCCGTAAAAGTTGATAATCTAACTTGATCTGACTTTAACCCAATCAAAACCTGTATAAACTCAACCCGTACAAACCCGTATTATACAAATCTAAAATAAACCCACCCGTTTTTTTTTTTACTCAAACTCAAAATAAAAAAGCCCGTTACATGTCCGCCTAATAACTCATTTGACAGGTCTTACAGTCTCCTTCTTCCAAACAAAGACCCTTGCCAAATACTCCACCCAACCTAAAATGAGCCCAATTGACATGTGAAATAACCCTAACCCATACATTACCCAATTAACCTATATTCATATGGCTGGCAAAGGCAATACACTCCCTTTTTTTGTTTTACTTTAACCCTAATTCTATTTTACCCATGTCTTACCACCACCATCCCCAATATCCTTCCCCATTCACACCCCCTCCTTCCTCCTTCCCACCATTTCCCATTTCAATATAGACTTAATTCCATTTTACTCTCAAGTGAGATTTTAATCTACCGAAATCAATGTTTCAATAATCGATTGTGTTTTTCCATGTTAAATAACCAAGTTTATTTTCCGGTTAGTTTTTATTTTGCCATTTTTTATCCTAATACTTTCTTCAACTTTTTTTTTATGGTAATTTTTCTGATATATTGATTAAGCCATCTAAGATTATTTTTAAGAATATACATTTGTATTTTTTATTTTTCGTTTTTTTAACTCATTTTTGTCGACATTAGTTATAAATCTTAATAGTACTATATTCTGCTATTAATATTAAAATTGATAGCATTCTGCTATTAATAGTATAAAACATAATTTATTATTCAAAAAAATATTTTTATATTTTCTAGTCATTTTTCTCATCTTTTGTTAATTAAGTACTTTTTTTTCAATATTTATAAGTTGTAAATATTAATTAGTAATTTGGTTTTTAACTTTAATATTAATATTTATTTACCCGTAATATTAAAAAAAACAATAATGTTCCATTTTGTTAAATCAGAGTTTTTCATTTGTTAATTAATCTGATTTATTGTTTGTATATAAAATATGATCAAGTGAAACATGATTTTGGCAAGTCAAGCGGAGTGGAATTTTTGTAAATATGATAAGCGGAATGTAATTTTCAATTGAAACAAAAAAATTTAATTTTATTAAATGTTAAATTAACAATTAACAATTCGACTGTCAATAAATTAAACTAAAGCTATGTTGTATTTGGCATGATAGGCGTGTTGTTACTTCAATTTGTTACCTATGCATTCCAAATAATTAATTCACATAAAGTAAGTGGTCCCTTCCAAATCCTACTTTTAAGGAGAGACTGCCACATAGGATGTGTGGTTGTTGTTTTAATAAACTAGGATTAAATGGAGGGAAAGAACAACAAAAAAGACAAAAAAGAAACACAAGAAAAAAATATTGAAACGTATCTATGAAATAATGTAATTCGCACGAGTTTAAAACTAATTTCAACAAGATTTTGTAAATGTTTGGCTGCTTCTATAAACGTGGATGAATTGGAAACTGATAACAACCAAATGACATCTAAATTATTTGTGGCTAAACTAGACCTGGCAAATGGGTCAAACGGGTCGGGTTTGGGTCGGGTCAATATGGGTCGGGTCATCTCGGGTTTGCTCAATCTTTTGGGTCGGGTCGGGTCGGGTCGGGTCGGGTCGGGTCAGTTTCGGGTTTGGGTCAGTTTCGGGTTTTGGTCACTTCGGGTATGGGTCATTTCGGGTATGGGTAATTTCGGGTCGGGTTATTTTAGATACATATCCGATTTATTTAGGCCATTTTTAGGTCAAAATGATCAAGTTAGTTTTCGAGTCAAGCCCGTGTCGAGGCAAATTGGCACGGGCCGACTTGGACCAAGCCGAACTTGAGCTGCACGTGGGCCGTCTCGTCTCATTGTCACCCCTAATCACAATAAATTGGGTCATTTAGGGTCATTTCAAATCGGGTCGTGTGTAGGTCGGTGGTTTCGGGTCGGGTTATTTTGGGTCGGGTCTCTTTCGGGTCAGTCAAGGTTCGGGTCGGGTCTGGGTCGGGTTGGGTCAATTCGGGTTTCGGGTCATCCTCGGGTCAGGCAATTCCGGGTCGCTTTCGGGTCTCGGGTCAGCCTTATCGGGTCGGGTTATTCGGGTCGGGTCAGTTTTGCCAGGTCTAGGCATAACTACGGCTTAAAAAAACGTAGACAACAAACTTACACAATTGTTGGTCCAAAAGCCTTTAGATTTTATTTATTTACATTAAAGAAACAACAACCTAATAACGAGAATACACTATATAATTCAATAATATGCTCGTTTATACAATTGAGGTATTATTATGTCCATTTTAATTTAGAACGGGCCAAGTATAATAGATTAGTCAAAAACAACATATCTGTAAATTAAATTACCAAAATTTTTGTCTTATCTATACAAGCCGAGTATTATTTTATCCATTTTAATTTTAAAACAAACAAACGGTTATACTTATTTCCAAATAACCAACTGAAGTCGGCTCTAAGCAATAGCGAAGCCAGGATTTGAACATATATAGAAAGGGCGAAAAAGCAAGTCTAAGAATAGCGAACAAGTAATGAAGTAAGGTATACTCAATTTTTTTAAAAAAGTTAACTAAAAACTTCGAAAAACTCATTTGTCGAGGGGAGAGTATATTTAGGCGAAACAAGTATGTTTGGCGGATTTAGGGGGGACTATTAGGGTCGCTCGTTAAGGAAAAATCCGGAAGTTTTAGTCACAAATTTTAAAATAAATTCAAATTTACGTGATGTTACTACTTTTTCACCCCCTAACTGTTAATCTCGGCTCCGCCAATGTTTACTGTAGTTGCAAGCTGTGATTCCTGTTGAGGTAACGGTTTACCGACTTTGTTATGTATTTCCTTCGTCTTAATCATTTGTTTAGTTTTAATTAAAATATGACTCATAAAGTATAAAATATAAATAAATGATTGGGTTGGAGAGTATAATATTAGGAAACCTTCTCAGTTTCTACCTTCCCTAATTGCTCTAACTTCAGTTAAACTAATATTGCTAGTTTAACCAAATAAAGTGGCTTGAGTGTAGGGGAGCGCGGCAGTGTCTCAAAGCGTTACTACAATGGCAACGAATTGCGAGGTCCCAGGTTTGACTCCCTACACGGGAGTGTTGCGGTTATTATCTGCCATCAAAGATAACCTTGGTGACTTAGCTAGTCCCCGGACTTTCAGGGTGTTCGGGTGTTCCCTTGGTCACCAAAACAATATTGTTAGTTTGTTCATATTGCTAGTCTCTTGTACTCTTCTAATTTTCATATTACGGTTTAATCAGCTTTCAGGAAATATTGTTCGTTGACAGCTTGATAACTTAATACTCGTTAAAATACACTTTTAAGTTTCAACTTTAATAAAGACAAATATGGATTAAACCGAATGGTCTACACCAAAAAAAAAAGATATTGTCACTCAAGACTTGTAATTTGTAAAACATACTTGTAGACTATATAGAGCTTTACCCTTTAGTGGTCCTACCCGACTCGAATTCAGATTAAATCGAATGGTCTACACCAAAGAAAAAAACAGTAGTAGTTGTTCCGATTATTTCACACCAAAGTATTTAACAAATTTTTTTTTTCTGTAGGGACAAGTCATTAATAAAGTATTTTAGGTGAATCACGTAATTTTGCCAGCTTAAATGTAGTTGTAGATCCATAAATTATAAAATATACTCCGTAGTAAATAATAAAGCATCTTGTAGAGTAGTAGTTGTATCGTGCTCTCACTCAGAAGTCGTTAACACGTTTTTATTTATTACGTGAATCATGTAAGATATAAGAGAAGAATTGTAATTGACTTAATTATATTAACAAAGATACAACCTATTTATAATACAAGTATTCTAGGTCAAAGCTAGGTTAAACTAATAGGATACAATATCTCATAATATTGGTAACATGGAAAGAGATAATAACAATATAGTACACAATATATGAGAATATAAACTAAGTAGTAGTTTCCTTAATACGCCCCTGCAAGATGGACAATCCGGAGGATAGACCGATCTTGGGTAATAGAGTAGCAAACCGAGGACGTGGTAAGGGCTTCGTCAAAGCATCCGCTAGTTGATCATTAGTGTGCACATGCTGGACACGGATGGCTTTGTTACGAACATGTTCCCGAACAAAGTTAAAGAACAGCGCGGCGTGCTTCATGCGGGAGTGAAATACCGGGTTTTCAGAGTAATGAGTCGCACCAAGATTATCACAATAGATGACGGGAGTAGCTGGACACGGCATATGTAATTCATCAAGAAGAGAGCGAACCCAGAGAAGTTCAGCCGTGACATCGGCAATGGCCCGAAATTCTGCTTCAGTGGAGGAACGGGCAATAGTACGTTGCTTGCGGGATACCCAAGAGATAGGATTACGACCAAGATAGACTATGTACCCGCTAGTAGAAATATAATCATCTTTATCACCTGCCCAATCAGCATCGCAAAAAGCATGGAGAACAGAAGGTGTATCGGCATGTAATTGAAGACCAAGATCATGAGACCCTTTAAGGTACCGTAATAGACGTTTAAGCGCGGACCAGTGACACTCTTTTGGATCATGAAGAAACTGGGCTAATTTGTTGACAGTAAAGGCTAAGTCGGGACGGGTTAATGAAAGGTATTGCAACGAGCCAATGATGGCACTATACTCCGTGTGGGTAGATATAGTGGGACCGTTGGATTTTGTTAACGGGGGATAGGGAAGCATCGGTGTAGGGGTAGGTTTGCAGTCGAGAAACTTGTGACGGGTGAGTAAGTCATTAATGTATTTAGTTTGGGTAAGGAGTAGCCCATTGGGGTTAGGAGTGACCTCAACACAAAGGAAGTAAGACGGGGGACCGAGATCTTTTAACGAGAAACGGGAATGTATACTGTGGAGAAAGTGAGTAAGATGAGACGGGGAGGAGCCAGTGACAATGATATCATCGACGTAGACAAGGAGATACATGGAGTAAGTAGGACGAGTGAGATAGAACAGAGACGGATCAGATATGGAGCTAGTAAACCCGAAGGAGAGGAGATAGGTACGCAGTTCAGCGAACCACGCACGAGGGGCCTGTTTTAAGCCATAAATGGCTTTGTGAAGTTTACAAACGTGAGAAGGGAAGGAAGTATTTTGAAAGCCGGGGGGTTGAGACATATAAACGGTGTCGGAAAGGGATCCTTGGAGAAAGGCATTGTTAACATCAAGATGACGGAGGGGCCATTTGTGAGAGAGAGCGAGAGAGAAAATGAGTCGAATTGTAGCTGGTTTGACAACGGGACTGTATGTGTCTGTATAGTCAAGACCGGGACGTTGGTGGAAACCTTTGGCTACAAGACGGGCTTTGAATTTGTCAACGGTGTTATCCGAGTGATATTTGACACGAAAGACCCATTTGCAACCGATGGTATTATAATCAGTGTGAGAAGGAATTAACGACCATGTGTTATTTTTGGTGAGAGCTTGGAATTCGGCTTCCATGGCGGCACGCCACCGAGGGTCAAGAAGTGCTTGCTTGACTGTGGCTGGAAGTGAGTGAGACGAGGAGGAAAGAGATGCTGTTTTGGCATATTTAGGATTGGGACAGGTTATGTTGTTAGTGAGACGGGTGATAACATGACGGGTCGGGTAAGGGGGAGGAGGAGGAGGAGGAGGGGTGACCGTAGGCGGGAGGGAGATGGGTGAATGTGGAGCTGAAGCTGTGATGGGTGGGTTGACAACAGGAGAAGCAGGAGAGCGCGGAGGGGACGGGGGAAGAGGCTGATCGATGGCGGCAGGAGAAACAGGGGGAGGGGAAACAGGGGTTGGGGAGGCAGGGGAAACAGGGGAAGGGGCGGGTTGCAGCAGGGGAAGGGAAACCGAGCACCAGCTATGCGGGGAGGGAAGAGAAGTGCTGGGATTGGTGCGGATCGTTGGGTACGGGAACTTAGTTTCGATAAATTTGACATGACGGGAAGTATAAAGTCGATGGGTAGTGGGTTCGAGACAATGATATGCGCTTTGGGTAGGAGAGTAACCTATGAAGATGCAAGGGATGGAGCGAGGTGCTAATTTGTGTTGGGTGTACGGTCTAAGCCATGGGTAGCACAAGCACCCAAAGCTGCGTAATTTGTCGTAATTAGGTTGTTTGTGAAAAAGTTTGAAGTAAGGAGAGACATTGTTGACAGTGGCAGTGGGCATACGGTTAATGAGATAAGAAGCGGTAGTAAAGGCGTGGGGCCAAAAGGTAGGGGGAAGTTGACCGTGGGAGAGGAGAGCAAGGCCAGTTTCGACAATGTGACGATGCCGTCTTTCGGCATACCCATTGTGTTCCGGGGTGTGGGGAGGGGAGGTGAGGTGGGAGATGCCGTGGGTGCCTAGAGTCGGGGTAAGCTTGAGGTATTCACCTCCATTGTCGGAGAAGACTTGAATGATAGGCAAATTGAAGTATTTTTCGACTAAGGCACGAAAGCGAAGAAAGATAGCATATGTATCAGATTTGCGTTTTAAAGGATAGAGCCACATATACTTAGTAAAATGATCCACAAAAATAACATAGTACTTAAAATTGTCATATGATAAAACGGGAGATGTCCAAACATCCGAAAAAATTAATTGTAATGGTGCAGTAGTAGTAAAAGACGAGATAGAAAACGGGAGCTTATGACTCTTATTGATATCACAAGACGGGCAGTCCGAGTGGAGTGCCGATTGCACCGAGAAGTGCCCGATGTTGCTAATGAGGCTAAGAACTCTGGATGACGGATGACCTAAGCGATGGTGCCACACGGTTTTGGGAAGAAGGAGACTCGGGTAGGCGTGAGGTGGAAGAGAGGGGCACCATTCAAAGAGGCCGTTGCGTTTAGTGCCTTGGAGGAGAGTGAGTCCGGTCTTGAGATCCTTTACAAGACAAGAAGTGGGTAAGAAGATGGCAAAGGCATTATTATCGTGACAAAGTTTAGTGATAGAAATAATATTGCGAGAGATATTTGGAACGTGAAGGACGTCATTAAATTGTAACGAAAAAAAGGAGGTAGAGTAAGAGAAAGAACCGATATTTTGGATTGATAGCGAGGAACCATCTCCAATTATTAGATCGTCGACCCCGTCATAAGGATGATGAAGAGCAAGGTTGTTGAGGTCACTCGTAATATGGTGAGTTGCTCCACTGTCAAGTAAATAAGAGCTAGGGTCGGGTGTAGTATTGGCTGTCACGGTGTGAGCTTGAGGTTGGTTACGGCGTGGGAATGGCGGTATTTGAACAGTGGGGAAAAGGCGTTTGAACTCCCTACAAACATCAACATAATGACCGGTGTTTTTGCACCACTGACAACGGCCCTTGAAGGGGGCAGAAGAAGTGGAGGAATTGGTCGAGGTATTGTAAGACGGTGAGTTGTAGGGCATGGTGTTGGGTCGGGGGAGTAGTCCGGGTGAGTTGTTGGAGGGAGTGTTCGGTTTATTATATTTGCGAGGGTACGGGGTGTGGGTGTAGTGAACGGAGGCTGGTAAGTCGGTATTATGAGAGGAGGGTTTATATGTGATGTCATGGTTTAATAGCTTTTCATGTAAGACATCAAACGAAATAAGAGTGTCACGAGCACGTACCGCGTCGATTACGGGTTTGTAGGATTCATAATGAAGACCATTAATTACCTGTCCGATGATATCTTCCGCATCCATTGCTTTACCCATATGAGCTAGTTCATCAGTGCAAGTCCGGATAGATTGCATATATTCGGTGACGGTCTTGTCACCCTTAGTGATGGATTTGAGACGATCCTTGACTTGAAGAATATGGCCACGAGACGGGTTGCCATAAGTGTTAGCCAATGTTGTCCAAACATCATGAGACGACTTGGCTGGAAGAAGTAGCGGTGTGATAGAGGGATCGATTGTGCCGAGGAGGGCACCTTTGATAAACCGGTCTTGGCGAAGCCAAGTTTGATAAGTCGGGTTTGGGACTTCTTTTTTCTCGGCAGTGGAGAGGAGAGCCGGTGGACATGGATAAGTTCCATCAACATATTTGAAGAGATCAAAACCGAAGAGAAAGTCTTCGATTTGCATAGACCATGAACGATAGGTAGTAGACGTTAGTTTGATGCATTGAGAAAGATTGATTACGATGAAGGGAACGAGAGGTTCATGGGTATTCGGAATTGTTGAGTTAGGGCCGGCCATGGAGAAATTTTGTGGGAATTGATCGTTGCTCTTGATACCATGTAAGATATAAGAGAAGAATTGTAATTGACTTAATTATATTAACAAAGATACAACATATTTATAATACAAGTATTCTAGGTCAAAGCTAGGTTAAACTAATAGGATACAATATCTCATAATATTGGTAACATGGAAAGAGATAATAACAATATAGTACACAATATATGAGAATATAAACTAAGTAGTAGTTTCCTTAATAAATCATGTGAATATGTTGATCCACTGATCCGATAAAGTTGTAAGATACGGTGTAACTCACTATAAGTCAGTCCGAATTTAACGTTTTATTTCCTATAAATGAAATCTTCCATTTACTTCACTTTTATTTTCTTCTTTACGTAATTTTTATATTTTAAATTAATTATTCAATTGTTATATACTGTCTCCTAATCACTCATTTTTTCCCCTTTTCCTTTTACACAAAAATTACGGAAATGAATTTGGACCACACAAAACACACTAGCCCACATACAAATGAATTTGGACCACACAAAACAGACAACCCCACATCCAAAAAGTGAAAGAGGGAAGAAAACCCGAATTACCCAATAAGGAAAGAGGGAAAAAATGACCGACTGGGAGGGAGTATATAGTAATGAACCACAAAAGTGAAACAGAAGATCCTTACTGTTGTCAAAGAGTGGAGGCATACAACTTTTTAAATTCACATAAATTTCATCAAATATTTAAGAGATGATAGGATAAACACCAATTTTCATTTCAGACGGGACGATCCTTCTAAAAGTTTCAGATGGGTCAATCTCCCTCACAAAAAGAACAAGTGGGACAACACTGACAAGTGGAGAAAATGGATAATCCCCCCACTTGTCCCACTCGCATTTTTGTAAGGAAACTTGACCTGTTTAAAGCAATAAGATAGGTCGCCCGTTTGAAGCAAGACCTTGTGTGTAGGATAAACGGGTCACTACCTCACTGGCCTAACGTATTAAGAACACAAATTCTCATTTGTGACGGACACTATCATGTGGCAGTTCATAAATGTGTAAGTCAATGGCTCTAAATTTGAAAGATTCTAAATTATAAGTAACATGCGAGCTTTTAAGTATGTAATTACTTACGTTTTTTTTTTTTTTCAAAAATATATTTTAATTCTAAATTTAATGGTCCCAAACAATTAATTAATCATATATTTGATCATCGCTTGCAGGGCCGGTCCTAAACAATTTGAGGCCCTAGGCAAAAAGCTAAAATGAGGCCCTTTTTTTTCTTTTCTCGCATCCAGATAAATGTTTTTTAGGCAACATTGTAAACCGTATTAAATAATTGATTTAACACAATAACACTTTACAAACAAAGACAATAATTAACAAAATAAGAATATGATACACAAAGAAATTATGAACCACAATTCACAAACAAAGACGATAAACGCAAAACCGCAAAAAAAAAAAAAAAAAAAAATCAACTTCAAAACAAAAAAACGCCAACAGTAAGTGAACAATAAAAATAAAAATAAAAAAAAAATTACCGTCAACACAAAAAACGTTAGCAAAAAGTCAATAACTACCCCAAAAAATAACAAAACAACAACAAAATTAATATAAATATATAATGAAATAAAAAAAAAAAGAATAGGGATTAGAACACCCTGATTCCGGATTACTGAGACAACGAAGGTGGATGAATGAATCGTCGAGATGAGGAATAACAAACAAATAAGCAATAGCCACTTAAGACACGTAAACTTCAATCCATTCAAATTAATTTTAAAGGATGAATCAAAGGAATAAAGCACCCTAAACAATTTATAAGGAAAATTAATTTTTAGTTTTTTTGTAATTTGGGTAGGAATAATGAAGCAGTATGAACAAAATAGTATGAGTCAAATTAGGTATTAATTAAGAAGATTCTATCAGTGGTACGGTTATACGGAATACGGAGTATTATCTTTGGAGGAATACGATATTTTTACTTATTTTTTTCCCTTTTACTTTATATTGTTTATACTTATTATGGATGGAAATATTAAATGAAGTCCACAATCATAAACATTGTGTAACAAAGTTTTCAATAAGAGGAAAATGAATAGCATTCGATAACACCATCTTGCTTCACAATAAGTTTTGCTTGTGACGGGTCGACTTGTCACAAGTTTGCGACGGATCAAATCCTCTCATAAAAAGTAAGTGGTCACTTGCTCTTTGTAAGGGGAATTTGACCCGTCTCGGATCGCCTCATCTCAAATAAGAATTTGTGCTTGTTTTGTTCTAGTATAGCGTTAGGGTGATTATATACTTTTATACTAACGATTTATTATTTATTGTTGATATATGTAGGGTGCAAGCAATGGAAGTAATGCTTCAGCTCCAGTTTAAGATGCGTACATGATAATATGATATTGCATGCATGCATGCATGCTTAATCTGTGCTAATTAAATGGCCTTTAGATTTGGAGAATTATCTTCATATGTCCTATTTTTTTTATAAGTTGTACGCGTTTCATTTGTTTTATGTTTGTTTGGTTTTGACTTATGTACGTACTAAGTGAGAGTGTTGTATGCATCACACTTTTACCATGGTACTAGTGTACTCTCGTTATCATGTTGTTTCTTTGATTTATAAATAAACATCTAAAGGCTTATGGACCAACAATTGCGTCATTGTGTGTATTCGCAATCTATGATTTTCTCATTCGTACGTTATTGAAAGATGAAGAAGCGTAAATTATATATGATTCTGTTTGGCAAGACATCTGAAGTAGTTTATTTGACTTAATTTTCTGCAATTGTGTGGTATTTTGTGAGGAGAAATGGGTAGAGGAAATTTGTCACTGGATACGCTTAAGACGGATACCATATTCTCTCACAAAATACCCATCAAGGGTGAGTAGAGACTGGAGAGCACATGGGGAGAGTCCACCTTGTCTCCTCTACCCATTTCCTCTCACAAAATACCCGTTGTAAGATCCGACCCGTCTTAAGCAAGACCTACTGTTTGTTAAATACTTTGGTGTGAAATAATCGGAACAACTACTACTCTTTTTTTCTTTGGTGTAGACCATTCGATTTAATCTGAATTCGAGCCGGGTAGGACCACTAAAGGGTAAAGCTCTATATAGTCTACAAGTATGTTTTACAAATTACAAGTCTTGAGTGACAATATCTTTTTTTTTTTTTGGTGTAGACCATTCGGTTTAATCCATATTTGTCTTTATTAAAGTTGAAACTTAAAAGTGTATTTTAACTTAGGGTATTAAGTTATCCACAAATTCTTATTTCAGACCGAGGTATCCGTCTTAAGCTTAAGACGGATATCATATTCTCTCACAAAATACCCATCAAGGGTGAGTGGAGAGCACATGGGGGGAGCCCACCTTGTCCCCTCTAGTCCTCTACCCATTTTCTCTCACAAAATACCCGTTGTAAGATCCGACCCGTCTTAAGCAAGACCTACTGTAAGTTATCAAGCTGTCAACGAACAATATTTCCTGAAAGCTGACTAAACCGTAATATGAAAATTAGAAGAGTACAAGAGACTAGCAATATGAACAAACTTGCAATATTGTTTTGGTGACCAAGGGAACACCCGAACACCCTAAAAGCTCGGGGACTAGCTAAGTCATCAAGGTTATCTTTGATGGCAGGTAATAACCGCAACACTCCCGTGTAGGGAGTTAAACCTGGGACCTCTCAATTCGTTGCCATTGTAGTAACGCTTTGAGGCACTACCGCGCTCCCCTACACTCAAGCCACTTTATTTGGTTAAACTAGCAATATTAGTTTAACTGAAGTTAGAGCAATTAGGGAAGGTGGAAACTGAGAAGGTTTCCTAATATTATACTCTCCAACCCAATCATTTATTTATATTTTATACTTTATGAGTCATATTTTAATTAAAACTAAACAAATGATTAAGACGAAGGAAATACATAACAAAGTCGGTAAACCGTTACCTCAACAGGAATCACAGCTTGCAACTACAGTAAACATTGGCGGAGCCGAGATTAACAGTTAGGGGGTGAAAAAGTAGTAACATCACGTAAATTTGAATTTATTTTAAAATTTGTGACTAAAACTTCCGGATTTTTCCTTAATGAGCGACCCTAATAGTCCCACCTAAATCCGCCAAATATACTTGTTTTGCCCAAATATACTCTCCCCTCGACAAATGAGTTTTTCGAAGTTTTTAGTTAACCTTTTTAAAAAAAATTGAGTATACCTTACTTCATTACTTGTTCGCTATTCTTAGACTTGCTTTTTCGCCCTTTCTATATATGTTCAAATCCTGGCTTCGCTATTGCTTAGAGCCGACTTCAGTTGGTTATTTGGAAATAAGTATAACCGTTTGTTTGTTTTAAAATTGAAATGGATAAAATAATACTCGGCTTGTATAAATAAGACAAAAATTTTGGTAATTTAATTTACAGATATGTTGTTTTTGACTTATCTATTATACTTGGCCCGTTCTAAATTAAAATGGACATAATAATACCTCAATTGTATAAACGAGCATATTATTGAATTATCCATCTTTAAAAAAATTCCGCACATGATTTGTTCTTATTTAGAATTAATAAAGAGTACTACTCCTTATATTAATACACTACAGCCGGTGAACTGACCGGTTTATCTTATCTTATCATACTGTAAATAGGCGTTATTTATGATTGAATTTAGGTGAACCTTTGAATTTTATATTCGCTTTAATCTAGCAGCCCAATATACTTACATCATAAACACAAATTCTCATTTGTGACGGACACTATCCGTCGCAAGCTTAAGACCGATACCATATTCTCTCACAAAATACCCATCAAAGGTGAGTGGAGAAGCACATGGGGGGTGCCCACCTTGTCCCCTCTACCCATTTCCTCTCACAAAATACCCGTCGCAAGATCCGATCCGTCGCAAGCAAGACCTACTGCATCATAAAATACAAAAAAATTACACCTATTTCTAAATTATAAGGATCAGACTTGAGAGTACTTCCTTTGAATTTTTCACTTTTGCTTTATTCACATATATCAATGCTAGTTTTCTTTTGTCCCGACATCACTTAGCTTTAAGTCGTTGATTTGTGAATAGCATCCATCCTTGCAATCGGTGTCACACTTGTATATATTGAACAACACTGTTGTAACTTGCACGAGTTCTAAAATAGTTTATACTTATTTCAACCACTCTTATCATTTGAGGCATAGTTTGTGGCTTCTTCATCTTTCAACAACAAAAACAAAAAAAATCCTTTTTCATCTATTCCAATCATTTATTTAACTTTGATTAATCTTTTATAAATAATAAAAAAGTCAATCAAATAACTGATTATGACTAAGGGAGTAATCCGATCCGTATAGAAATAACGAAATACACACAATTTATTGGTCCATAAGCCTTTGGATTTTTATTTATGGTGAAAGTGTGAATCATACTACGCTCTCACCTAGTACAATAACTCGAAGACAAACAAACATAAAACAAATGAAGCACATACACTTTATGAAATTATATGACATACATACGGAGATAATTCTCATATTCTTAAATTTAAAGGCCATTTACTAGCATGCATGCAACATCATGATGCAAGCGATGCAATGATGCAAGCGATGATCAAATACATGCTTAATTAAATGTTTGAGACAATTAAATACGCATTAAAATATACGGAATACTGTATAAAAAAACTCAATAATTGACGCATGATTTTCTTCTTAATACGTTATTAGGCCCGTGACTAATTTATCTTATCGTCTCGTAAATATATGATTAAATTTATGTGAATTTAATAAGTTGTGTAAGTTGTATGCCTGCTCTCTTTCATTAAGTATTTTAAATAAATGATGAAATGAAATACGTAGTACCTTATCAAACGAAATGTATATATTTAACGATGACATATGTCCAATAAATTTATAAATCGTTTAGTTATGTATTGATGTTAAATTAAATTTCATTGAAATTTTATTACAGACATTTACTAAAAAAGAACGTGTCTAAAATTTGTATGAGTCTTGTACAAAGTATTTTCGATTTCTTTTATTTTAAACCGTTGATTGGCGATTTTTCAACACAGTCATTTGTTTACTTTTGTTTTTGGCACAATTATTAAGGAAACGGTAGGGGACTATTTGTGGTTGTACTTGGTGGATGACAAGTGAATAGTAGTCACATTATGTGATCAAATTACTCATGCATTACCATCTTAATATAGAAAGGTAGATATATACCTTAAAATGAAAATGTTAAACAAATGACTGGAACGGAGGGAGTATTAACCAAAACTCGCTAATTACCGAACACTTCTACTACGTCTGCTGATTGAAATATACTAGTCAAACGTGTTAATCAAACATGTCATTATAATCTACTTGACCAATTTGTTTCCGACTTTCTGCTAATAATAACCTGCTACACATGACAAGGATAACAGATGCGCATGCGTTAAAAAATTGTTAGCTACTTTGTGTGAGAGCACGACGTACGGTAAATACAAAGCTTAAGCCCATTCTGGGTTGTAATGTTTTATGCGGGATAAACAAGAAATTTTCTAATAGAATTTTTTTTAGTAGATAGGCGATTCTCCCAAGTTCTCTAGAAATTGTCAAATAATAGTTGATATTTTATCTTGGGAACGACGTGTAATTAACCCTTTGTATTTTTGGAGGGTGTGACCGTGTGAATCATCTTGAGGAAAATTGATTTATTACGCGACTCTCCAACGAATTTCCAGTTGTTTTTACTTTTTCTCTTTGTAGCGATTCGTGTTCCATCTTAGGCGGAATTTTTTCCAAAAATTTGTATGAGTTTAATTTTTTTTTTTTTGCCACTCTTATCATTTGAGGCATAGTTTGGAGGCTTCTTCACCTTTTAGCAAGGAAACATAAGAAAATCATTAAATGAATATAAGCATTAAATGAATTACTTAAAGTGGAAATAAATTAGGTATGTTTGACAAAATTACGCGTATATCGGTGCCATTAATATTAAATATAAGCTTTTATTTCCTCTTTTAGGCTCTTAAATACAACCCAGTGGGTTGTATTTATCATTACCCTATAATTAATTAAACACAATTGTTGGTCCATAAGCTTTTAGATTTTTATTTATAAATCAAAGAAAAAAAACATCACAATAATAGTACATCAATACAATGGTGAAAGTGAAGCATACTAGTATACTAGGCTCTCACTAGTACAATAACTCCAAGACAAACAGACATGAAACAAATGAAACACAAATAACTTGTGAAACACAAATTCTCATTTAAAACAGGTGACGGGTCAAACCGTTTTACATGAGACTTTCTGCGAAACGAAATCATATGACACACATATGGAGATAACTCTCCATATGCTCAAATCTAAAAGCCATTTAGAAACGTGGACCAGACACTATATAAATATTTCACTACGGATTAAACAATAAACATGCATGTAACGTCATGCACGCATTTTAAACTACAGTTGAAGTATTATCTCCATCGCTTGAGCCCTACATATCAACAATAAATAATAAATTGTTAGTATAAGAGTATATAACAATTATTCTAGCATTATATACAAGTATAAAACTAGATAGTGTTTCGAATAGTGTTTATTTTCAATACCCACGTATATTTATTTGTTAGTTAATTTCATTTTTCACCTATTTAAAAACTTTTCATCTATAATTAGTAAAAAACAAATACAAAGGAAAGTGAAAAAATGGTTAAATAACTCTATAATAGGAAGGAAGAATTCATTAATTGTTTGTATTATTGATGTTGTTCTCAATTGATTACATACTTACATGAACTCTTTTTATATAGAGGTCTATCAATCTCTAAATTAAGAAGCATAATAATTTTTATTATCTCGTAATATTTTCTAGTCATATATTTTTTCCTCTAAATACATTTATCATCAATATTATCTTATTCTGATAATATATATTACTATATTCTCAAACAAAAGTTAAGTAAAAACAATTTTACACCTTCAATTCAAAGATAATATTTCCATCTATTTATTGTTTCAAGGTTACAATGTGTGAATGTAACTTAATTTTTGAGCTAATATATACATGTGAATGAACTCTCAAATTTTACATCGACCAAAGTTTATAAATATTACTCCCTCCGTCCCAGTCATTTATTTACATTTATTTTTGACACAATTATTAAGAAAACAGTATGAGATCATTTGTCGTGTTACTTAGTCTCATTAGGATATCAAATTATTCATAGAAAATCCTTTATAATTAGAAAGATAAACAAATAAACGAGACACCCTAAAATAAAAATAGTAAACAAATGATAAGGACGGAGTGAGTATATGAAATTGCTACCTGGTTGGGAATTAATATTTTACCGATGAACCCAAAATTAATCTTCAAGACGTTGATTTGTGAAGAAGCGTCCATTCTTACAATCGATATGACTTAGGACTATATAGTACGGAGTATGTGATTTGTGTTAATGAGTAGTTCTTGTTTTGTATTATGAGTCATTCTTTTGGTCCTATTTATAGACTTAACGGCATGCAGCAATGATCACATACTCACTATATACTTACTATATTTGGGACCATTCATTAAAAATTCAGTAGTTGCTTGCTTACCGACACCCTCAAATGCTAATGTATTATAGAAAATCTTGGCAATATCATTGGACTTGTGTAATTTCATAAAAAAAAAATCTGATCACTGTATGGTAAATAGTATGAGTAACTATTTTATGAAGGGGCGGCCAATGAATTCGGCATGCCATATTCTAAATATTAAGTTGAGGTCCCAAAATTACTATTTATCTGGGTTTCCAAAAGAAAATCATTGATCACTGTTCATCGTTTATACGATGTAAAAGGAAAAATAAAACTTAGAACAAAGGAAATGCTAAGATCTATTGTAGACATATGTAAACCACATATTATAAAATAAGAAATTGTCACAACATGAAATGATGCATTTTTATAAAATAACTATTTGTTTATTGCTAATAAACGAGTTGTTTTTACACAATAAAACCGTGTCACAAGTATTATTAATAATTAGTGTAAAAAAGTTGAAAAATAAAGATTGTCACAGTAAAAGAACACATGAATCAAGAATGGTAAAAATGACTTAAAACCATTTATTACTTTTTGTTGTACAGTTTTTCCATCAGTTAATATTTAATCTCTCGATAATAAGTAAAATGGTAAGGTTGTATTATATTAATTTAGTGTAAAAGCGCGTTTTATAAGAATTATTATGCGTAAAATATATTCAGCTAACTGTATAAATTCCACCCAATTATATCAGATATATTTTGTTAATAATATATTTACTATTTTTCATAAAAACACTCTCGTAGTCTCGTGCAATTTTACACTGGGTTAAAACTAGTTAGCTCTTAAACGATGAACAATAAAAAGGTGTTACATTCCTCTTATTTTTTCTTTCTCCTACTATTTTTTATGACACTTTAATTTGTTTTTCATTTAACTTGATAATTCATTATTACCATCATCTTCCTTAAATCTTCTCTTATTTTTTCGCAGTTGTTAAATCCCGCACACCAATTTACTTAATCCTACACATATTGACATAATATTTCATATTTACCCTTGGCTTACAAAAAATAAAAATAAAAAAATTAAAAAAATTCTCTCCTTTCTGTCTCTAAAAGTAAATCAATAAATCTAACTCATTCTACAATTCGCGCATATCAAACGAAACCTCGATGTTTTATCAACGATTTTATAATGACCCGTCTAGTTAATTTTATTAATTAAAAAACCGTTTTTTTTTACAATTAGGTTTTCTTTTATTTTTGGGTTGTTGAAGGGATTGTTATAGGGAGGGGGTCGTCGACGTGGGGGTAGGCGATCGACGCGGGGGTGGGTGGTCGGTGTCAGGCGTACTGGACTACTGGTAGTGTATATATACAGTGGCGGTCGATGTTGCTTGGATAGGGTGGCAGGCGCGGAAAAGGGTTAGTCGGCGGAGGAGATGGTGGTAGACGCGCGGTTGGAGGTGGTTGGAGGTTCTGGGTGGTAGGGGAGGGGGAGTTGGCGGTTTGGAATGGTGGGAGTGGGGTGGTGCGTTGGGGTTCTGCGTATTCAAGTACTGCCAATGTTTTTTTTTTGGGGTTGTTCTAGGGTGAGAAATGAAGGTGGGAAATGAGAGTGGCACATTCGGAATACGAGAATAATTTGTGCGGGATTAAGTAAAATGTTGTGCGGGATTAAGTAAAATAGAGATATCTTCTTAAATTATTATTCTTCTTATGTTAAATATTCTCCAAATTTAATAAGTACTTCTTTTGTCCCGGTCTTTTTTTCACCTTTGCTATTGACACAAAGGCCAAAAAACGAGTAGAGGTCATTGACTCATTGTGGTTCTATTTAGTAAATAACAAGTGGATAATAGTCTTATTCGGGTTCAAATTACTCATATAAAAGTTTGATAGACACCTTAAAATGAAAATGGTAAATAAATGGTCCGAGCAGAGAGAGTAACTAAATAGTTAGACACATAGCAAATAATGGTTGGTTGGGCACAAGGGCCAGAGCAAGAAGCCCACCTTCCTCTCACTATACGGATGCATAATGGAAAATCTATATTAGAGAAACCTACTTTTAGAGGAGAGAAAATGGTAAGAGAAGGATCATTCATGACTACTGTACGTGCTCTTCGAAAAGATATTACAAGTAAAATTTTGCAGCCCCAAAGCTTCGTATTTGGCTATCACCCTGCCATGAGGAGGTCCATTAATGGTAGACCTTGCAGACAGGTCAATTGAATTGGGTTTGGGTTGGACCAATTCGGGTAGGGTTAGTTTGGGTCTACCTTATTATCGGGTTAGCTCGGGCTGGGTTGTTTCGGGCTTCAGGTATTTTTCGAGTAAGTTAATGAGGCCAGTCTCTAGTCAAATGGGTCGGGTTATTTCGGGTCAGGGTCATTTCAGGTTAATGATTAAGAAAAAAAAGTACGTTTAGAGTTATTTCAAGTCTTTTTGTTCAATTAAAGTTATATTTTTTCGAGTTAGTGGTTTCGGATTGGGTCGTTTCGTGCCGTTGGGTCAGTTTCGGGTCAACAAATATCGGGTCGGGTCGGGCCAATTCGGGTTTCGAGTCACATTGGAGGGTTATAGTTCGAGTCAGTTTCGAGTCACAGGTCAGCCTTTTAGGGTCGGGTTGGTTTTGTAAGGTCTAATTAATGGGTAGTTAGAAGGTTCATTGAATGAGGGAGTTGGGAGGTGGAAGTTGGAAGTTGGAAGTTGGAAGTTGAGACTTGGGAGGTGCATGAAGGAAATGAGCGAGGGATAATGTGAGAAAATTAGAGCACGTGTTATAGAAAAAGATGATTTTTTTAGGGTCCTGATTTTCGCAGTACACATTTTACTCATCTTAGTACACTATTGACAATTATACCCCTCTCATTTCCCATCTCATTTTCCCTCTCTAATCTCTCTCTAATATTTTTCTCTCTAATCTCTCTCTAATATCTTAGTACAAAAATAATCAATCTTGTACTTCTAAACAAATGAATTGGAATACAGTACATTGACAAAAATAATCAATCTTGTACTAACGAATGGATTGGAATACAGTACAATGTGCTAAACAAATGAAATTGATACATTACATTGTACTAAATAAATGAAATTGAATAAAGTATATTATACTAAAGCTTCGTGATACGGTACATTGTACCCAACCTTGTACCATCACCGGACCCGCCTCAACTGCCACTCGCCCCGATGCCGCCTGCCTGCCACCCGCCCCAACGCCGGCCGCCGGCCAAAAGCCCCAACGCCGGCCGACCTTACGATGGCCCTACGCCGGCGCCTCTGTGACGCCACCCCTACCACACCATCTATGAAGAAACCCAATTAATACTAGTTATCACTCGTCCTCTCCTCTTTTCTCAATTCAATCCAATTTTCCCTCAAATCTCAATCAACCCAGTTAACAAATCAAATCAAACCCAAATCAAATCAAATCAAACCCACGGTGGTGGTGGTGGAATATCATATATGCACCCTACAATTTGCTCTACAATATGCATCAGAAATAACCCGAACAAATCATTAAAACAAGATACCATATTTTGTTGGTGTAAATCGACCATCTAGAATAAGTACCAACTACAGTACAATATAGAAATTAAAATATAAGAACTTGCAAATTGTATTAATATAGATTAACGTATTAACTACCCGTTCGTTAATTGTATATTCGTTCATAATTTTGAAGTTTTTTTTAATGGAATTTGAGGAGGGTTAATGGGTAGAAAGAAGGTAGAGATATGTTTGATGTGTTTTTTTTTGTGAAAGGGTAACAAATGGAAAATACGGTGTAAAAAGTACTAAAATGAGTAAAAAACGTACTGCGAAAATAAACTCCGTTTTTTTAATGTAAGACGATTTATTTTTGTAAAAAGTGCTAATAATTAAGTTATCTTTGTATACATTTGAGCCTCTCAGAGTATAAAATCATGTCTTCTTATACAAATAAGCTGCTCCAGGTGAAGTTACCAGTTATCGTATCATTTTATAAATAGATTTTTTTTGTTATAAAATATTTCAACCTACTACCCCAGGACAACGACAACGAATTAATGAAACTTTAACAATGAGACACATTTCTTTTAGCATGTTCTTCCTCTCGGGCGGCATATCGAATTCCCAAAAATTTATACCATAGTAACTTGTGAACTTATCAACCATGATTTTATAGAAACCTTGAGAAGGTCAGTAACGCAAACAACAACAACAATATTATTCCAAAGCCTTAATAGCCCCCGCAAACTGCGGGATATGAAGGGTTAAATGAATACAGCCTTACTCTTATGTAACAATTCAAAGAGGCCGTTTCTGAAATTCAATTTTATAATGTGTGCCATGTTCAGGCTTTTGCAACATCTTGTTGCTACATTTTATTATGTACGAAGTATTTTAGAATAATAATATGAAGGGGTAGTCCTCGGCTCAGTAGCTGTGTTGTAGGTCCGTTGTATGTTAACGACTACGTAATAACGTCGTGGTATGCTATGCCACCATAGAATTTGTGTTCTTATTACCCTTATAAATAGACGAGTGATAGTGTATTTTTTTTTCCCGTTTATTTCCGTTTTTTCACTGTCTTTGTTTTAGCTTTGTGCCTAGAAATCTAAATAAAATCGCTCATAATTTAGCTAAGAGGGCTATGAGAATGTAACACCTTTTTGAATGCCTTCATTATTTAAGATCCCACCACGCACCAAGGGAAACAAATTTACATGTCTTTTAAAATAGATATGAGCAACGCTTATGATAGAGTAGAGTGAACGTTCTTGGAGCGGATGGGGTTTGCACTTAGATGGGCGGATATGGTGATGAGATGTGTGCGTATAGTCACTGTGCTTGTAAATGGAGTGTCAACAGATCAAGCCCGTCTTGGAAATTTAGAGGCCCTAACGTGACACCTTAAGATGAGGACTTATATAACAATTTAAAAAATAATATTTTGTAAAAGCAACGAAAAAAAGAGTGCATTATTGTGGGTATTAGATTCTGATAGTGGATAAAAATCAACTTACTAACCACTAAGACACTAATTTTCATTAAGCTTTTTAATACCCTATATTTTATTTATCCTTAATTTAATTTAGTTACGAGGCTAAAAATTATTGGAAAAAAAAAATAAGTCATTGGCATTTGTTCTGATTAACGAGAATTTGGAAAAAATTGAAATAATGAAAGCTGCTCTCATTTGCGGGTAGAGAGGTCCTTATAAAGGCGGTAGCCAATTCGAACCATACCTATCAAATGAGGTCCTTATCGCCTGTTGGCCGGTAATGCGAAGAGCCTCTTCTCCTTTTAAGTGTGAATGTGTGATACACTAATACCTGTATGTTTTGTATGAGTATATAGACTTCTGGGTTAGTTGTGCCAAATAAGCATACACGTCAGTCTGGCCAGGCTCGAACCTCGAAGAAAACATGTGGTGAGCAGGTCATATGTGTGTGGCGCCAGGGTCGACCTAATTAGAGTTTAAAGTGGATAGTGTTGGGTCGTGTCTTGTGCCATCCCACCATGCCAAGGACTAAAACTGGCACGACATGGGCACGTCCGAGTTATATATGGGTCATGTTGTGCCGTGATGCGCTGAAATTTCATTTTGAATGTCTGTGGCACGACCCAGACACGGTGGCTGAGCCGTGTCGTGCCATGCTCGTGATGTACGTGGGTCGGCCAGAGGGGTGCCAACCTTTTCATTTGATCATCGCTTGTATAGTTTTATCAGCTCAAAGGCGTGTCAGGTGGTGCTAGGCGTGCCAGCCCACTCTACCAGCCTTATTTTGTTTGATCCATTACTTCACATTCTCGCAAATCTTGAAATCAAATTTGCAATTTGGTCTAGATATGTGGGTTGCGCCAATGGCCTAGCCCGCCATGCCAAGTTCCGTGGTTATTTGGTTAAGCGAGTGACATTGTCAAGTTTAACATCAAGGATAATGAAAAATTACTCGCCAAACACTTGCAGCAAATTAAGCTAGAAATATTACTTGTCAAACACCTGCATAAAATTAAGGCCTTTGAAATTTTGGTCAAATAAACTACCTGGGTTGTCTTGCCAACTTAAACAAAGTCACAATTTACGCTTCTTCATCTTTCCGTAACGTACGAATGAGAAAATCATAGATTGCGAATATATACACACAATGACGCAATTGTTGGTCCATTATCCTTTAGATCTTTATTTGTAAATCAAAGAAACAACATGATAACGAGAGTACACTAGAACGAACCATGGTAAAAGTGTGATGCATCCAACACTCTTACATAGATCAGTAAAGTTAAAGACAAATAAACACAAAACAAATGAAACAACGTACAACTTATAAAACAATAGAACATATGAAGATAATTCTCCAAATCTAAAGGCCATTTAGTAATAACGTGGATCAGACACTAAATACGTATTTAACCACAGATTAAGCATGCATGCATGCATGCATGAAATATCATGTACGCATCCTAAACTGGAGCTGAAGCATTACTTCCATGGCTTAAACCCTACATGTCAACAATAAATAATAAATCGTTAATATAAAAGTATAAAAATCGCTCTAACACTATACGAGTATAAAACAAGATAGTGTTATCCAATATCCATTGCTATCTATTTTCAACGCCATTGTATATTTATTTGTTAAAACTTCGTTACACATTGGTTGTTATAGCGAACTTCATTTTATATATCCATCCGTAACAGCTATTAACAAGTATAAACAAATACAAAGGAAAAGGGAAAAAGTTAAGTAAGAATATCATATCCCTCGAAAAATAATATATAACCACGGTACCTCAAACAGAATTGAATTTATTCGTATTATTTTTGAGTTATATTATAATTTAATTATTTTGAGCTTAATACATAGTATGAAGAATTACCAAGAACAAGGCTAGAGTTTTGTATGTTATTATTATTGATGATCAAACGTAATACAAGTCTTCCTATATATACAAAACCTACTTCCTGATATAAGGTAAGCAAATAATACATAATACTAAATATTAGGCAACTAAATAACTTGATACAGCAATACACAATATTGTATCCATAATTATCGATTCACAAATATCGCCATAATATTCGATATATTCGGTGGATATCTCATTACTCCCCTTCAAGTTGGAGCATCCGGTGAACCAATGCCCAACTTGGCTTGAAGATATCGAAAAGGTTTTCCTGCTAACGCTTTGGTAAACAAGTCGGCAATCTGCTCATTACTTCTTACAAAACGCGTCCTCACTGTGCCTTGTGTAATGTGATGTCGAATGAAATGACAATCGACTTCGATGTGTTTAGTTCGATCATGCGATACCGGATTCTTGGCAATCTTGAGCGCTGCTTGATTATCACATAGGAGAGTCATAGGCCCGACATGATCAACCCCTAAGGATCTTAAAAAAGATTTTACCCATAACACTTCACTTGTCACTGCCCCCAGTGCTCTATACTCCGCTTCCGCCGTCGATCTCGCAACTGTGGTTTGCTTCTTTGCTCTCCACGAAATTGGTGAGCTACCAATGCAAACGTAATAGCCTGTGATAGACTTCCCAGTGAGAGGACATTTCGCATAATCCGAGTCCGAATAACCACGTACTTGCAAATCACAATTTTTATTAATGATGATGCCTCGTCCTGGTCCCCCTTTAATATATCGAATCACCTTGTAAACTGCTGCTAGGTGTTCTTGCCTTGGAGCATGGACAAATTGAGATAAAATGTGTACGGCATAAACTAAGTCGGGTCGTGTTATAGTTAAATAGATTAACTTCCCGACTAATCTTCTATACCTCATAGGATCATGAAGGAGTTCCCCTTCCGCGAGCGCCAAATTGTGTTTTGGCTGAATGGGTGTATCGATTGGTTTTGCGCCTTCCAAACCCGCTTCCTTTATGATATCGATTGCATACTTTCGCTGACAAAGAAACAAACCTTTGGAACCTGCTGCAACTTCTATCCCCAAGAAATACTTGAGCTTGCCGAGGTCTTTTATCCCGAAGCTTCGGTCCAAAAATTCTTTCAGTCGGGTACTAGCTGTAGTGTCGTTACTCACAACTATCATATCGTCCACGTAAACTAGTACTCCAAGGAACACTCCGTTTTTGTTATAAGTGAAAAGTGAATAATCAGCCAATGATTGATGAAATCCATACCTTGTCAAGAATGCGGTCAATTTTTCGAACCAATTACGTGACGCTTGTTTCAACCCATACAAACTCTTCTTCAACTTACAGGCTTTGTTCGTGCCATTTCTATCGAATCCCGGTGGCATCCTCATATAAACTTCTTCATTTAAATCTCCGTGGAGGAAAGCGTTGTTCACATTCGGCCAACTCTGCCTTCAATTGATGAACCCGTGGAGCATTACCGGTGGAATAACTGTCTCGTAATTCCTTCCATACGTCTACCACAGTTCCAGAAAAATTTATGCTCGCATGGAGATCCTCTTCAATCGAACACCGTATCCATGATTTCAGCATAGCATTGTACTGTCGCCATGCTACCGCTTCTAGAGTTTCTTCTTGACCTTTGGACAAAACGGGTCTCTTTACATGCCCCTCGACAAAGGACAATTTGTTCTTTGCATCGAGAGCCGTCTTCACCGCATCAGCCCAAAGATCGTAATTCTTGCCATTAAATTTGCTTGAAACGAGTGAGAGATTTGTATTCTCACTCGGGTGTAAGTACAGAGGCGAGCAAGGAGAAATTTGCTCTGTTTTGCTCTCTGATTTTCCTTCTGGTTTCGTCATAGTGAACGAGAGGTAAAAGAATTTGAAAAAAAAAGATCAATAAAAAACCTGCTCTGGTGCCATGAAGAATTACCAAGAATAAGGCTAGAGTTTTGTATGTTATTATTATTGATGATCAAACGTAATACAAGTCTTCCTATATATACAAAACCTACTTCCTGATATAAGGTAAGCAAATAATACATAATACTAAATATTAGGCAACTAAATAACTTGATACAGCAATACACAATATTGTATCCATAATTATCGATTCACAAATATCGCCATAATATTCGATATATTCGGTGGATATCTCATTATAGAATGTGACTGAGCTTAGAGATTTTAAATCGATCAAAGTTCATAAATTTTATGACAAAACTCAGATGTCCTCTAATAAGCCTCAATAACATAAAAAAATAATATAACTGATACTATAATCCATCAATTAAAAAACGAAATATATTATCTGAAACTGCGTGCTACCTGATTGGGGATAAAATGACCAAAGATTATCCCAATTCCCAACATCACTTGGCTTCAAGTCGTTGATTTGTGAAGAAGCATCAAGCATCCATCCTTGCAGTCGGAAAATGTTTGATTTGTATTAATGAGTAGTTCTTGTTTTGTACGGAGTATATGATTTATGAACCATTCGATTGGCCTTATTTATATATAGACTCCATAATATGCAAGGATGATCAATTATATGATTAATTAATTGTTTGGGAACATTAAATTTAGAACTAAAATATAGTTTTGAAAAACTAAGTAATTGCTTACTAAAATATATGATTAATCTTTCAAATTTAGAGCCATTGACTTACACATTTATGTTTAATACGTTAGGCCAGTGAGGCAGTGACCTGTTTATCCTATCGTCTCTTAAATATTTGATGAAATTTATGTGAACTTAAGAAGTTATATGTCTGCGCTCTTTGACAATAGTAAGGATCATTTGTTTCACTTTTGTATTTCATTATATATTTTATTATTATATATAACAATTGAATAATTAATTTAAAATATAAAAATTACACAAAAACGAAAATAAAATTGAAATAAATGGAAGATTTCATTTATCGGAGATATAAAATTAAATTCCGACTGAATTATAGTGAGTTACTCTGTATCTTACAACTTTACCGGATCAATGGATCAACATATTCACATGATTCAAGTAATAAATAAAAAAATGTGTTAACAACTTTTGACTTTTTGAGTGAGAGCATGGTACAACTACTACTCTACACTCTACAGTCTACAAGATGCTTTATTATTAACTGCCCCTTTGGTTTTTTATATATGATTTTCTCACATTTCGAAATACTCACTTCTCTCTTCAATATCTCTCAATATATAAAATTAAACATTATGATATGTATACTTATATGAAAGAGTTTTTCGTAAGCAATTTAATGGTACCATTTTTATAATTTTTGAACAAATATATTCGAAATGTTAAAGTCAAAGACTTACCTCGAAAAAGCAAAACGTCAAATATAAAAAACGGAGGGAGTATATTTTATAATTTATGGATCTACAGTTGGCAAAATTACGTGATTCACCTAAAATATTTTATTAATGACTTGTCCCTGCAGAAAAAAAAATTGTTAAGTACTTTGATGTGAAATAATCGGAACAACTCCTACTCTTTTTTTTTCTGGTGTATATCATTCGATTTAATCCGAATTCGAGCCGGGTAGGACCACTAGGGAGTAAAGCTCTACATAGTCTACAAGTATGTTTTACAAATTACAAGTCTCGAGTGATTCCAATATCCTTTTTTTTTTTTGGTGTAAACCATTCGATTTAATATGCATATGTCTTTATTAAAGTTGAAACTTAAAAATGTATTTTAACTTAGAGTATTAAGTTATCAAGCTGTCAACGAACAATATTTCCCGAAAGCTGACTAAACCGTAATATGAAAACTAGAAGAGTACAAGAGACTAGCAATATGAACAAACTAGCAATATTAGTTTAACTAAAGTTAGAACAATTAGGGAATTGGACCCATACAGATTTCGGATCATGCACCTATTGAATTGGACTTCAATCTTATAAAATCACAAAGGAAACGACCATATAAGGTGGATTCATGGAGCTTAGTCAATAATGAGTGTTTATCACTCATCCAAGGGAACTGGTTTGTTCTCATTCGGGGATCACCTCAATATCGTTTAGCTAGGAAGTTGTCTATTATTCGGGGAGTAATTAAGAAGTGGGCACTAGATAAAAAAAGCCTTATGGAAATCAAAATGGGAAGAGCTTGATAAGCAACTGGTAAATGCTATGGATGAGTCAATAAATTCGGGGAATGAGGTCTTTCATGAAAAGGCAAACATGGAGGTTACTGAGTTTGCGAAGGCATCACTCCTTTACTGGAAGCAGCGTGCAAAACTAAAATGGAATATTGATGGGGATACAAATACAAGATTTTTCTTCAATTGGGTCAAGGGTAGGGCTGGAAGCAATTTCATTAGCAGTATTAAGGATAAAAATGGAATATGGATTTTTGATCAAAAAATCATAGGTGATTACTTTCAAAAATTCTTTTACGATCTTTATAATCCAGAACCCTCGGCATGTGATGGGCGGTTTTTTGTCGCGCACCGCCCAAGCAAAAACAATTTATAAAACCCAACTAATGCGATAGCGGAAGTCGGGGTCGAATCACAAAGGACGGTGTGGTTAGGCTATAAGTCTCGGTTTTATTCTAGTTTAGTCAAACGAACAATGTGAGTGATAATAATAAGCTAATGAATTAAAAACTAGTAAACATAAACCAAACAAAGAACACAAATGAGGAGAGGTGGCTAGGGTTTCGGGTTCACTTAAGTAGGTGAGGTCAAGTCTAAGACAAAATGAGAGGTGAAACGAAGGATGAGGTCTAGGTGTGTCTCCATCTTTCAATGAGAGAAGGTCCTTGAGTCGAGTCTAGCCAAGCTTTCGCCTTAGCCATTCTCAACCCACTTGTCAAGTGCGGTCAACAAACAAGTCAAGGGCTTTCGCCCATGACGAGTCTACACGATAAGAAATGTCAAACTTTCATTTAAGCAATTCAACAAACATATTAAATGCACAAGACAAGAGGAAAACATCCAACGCTCAACATCTACAAAATAAGGTAATTAAGATGGGTACAAGTGAGGTAAAGTCTCAACCTTTCGGTCTAAGAGGTCCCTTAGGCCGGGTCTAAGCAAGCTATCGCTCATATTAGGCCAATCCTATCAAAATCATGTCGTCTAATTACTAGTTGTCTAATCTTTCGCTTTAAAGAGTAGTGAATAAAAATAGAGAAAGACTCAAGTTTTCACTTCAAGCATTTCATCGAACATGGAGTGAGCATAAGATTAAAGACAAGTAACCCACAAAATTACTCTTAACAAAACACAATAATTAAACCCATTTAATCCCTTAAGATCCCCTTTAACCCTAGCAATAATCTACTCTAACATGGTGAAAACTAAAGTAATTAAACCACCCACTAACAATAAAAAGAACATAAGCATGATTTAACTAAGAAAGTAACAAACTTTAATGAAATTAACAATTAAAATAAACTTAAACAAAGACATGAGATTAACAATACTAAAATGAAAAGGGAAAGAAAATTATACCCAACTTGAAGGAAATTGTGTAGTGAACTAGAATGAAGAATTAAGTGCATAAAGATTGAATCTTGTCCCGGAATAATTAATCTATTACATATAATAAAACTATATCTAAATTAATTTTGAGAGGAGATAATAATTGGGTCTTCTAACTACTACTACCCAGTAGATCTTGCTTGCGATGGATCGGATCTTGCGACGGGTATTTTGTGAGAGGAAATGGGTAGAGGGGACAAGGTGGGCACCCCCCATGTGCTTCTCCACTCACCCTTGATGGGTATTTTGTGAGATAATATGGTATCCGTCTTAAGCTTGCGACGGATAGTGTCCGTCACAAATGAGAATTTGTGACTACTACCTACTCTTACTGTTTTTTCTTTCTCCTGCTTTTGTTGCTGCGTCTTTCTCCAAAACAAAAAAAATGAATTCCTCTCATCAAGTTGCTGGTCTTATTTTTAAAAAGATGATAAAGTGGACCAAAGTGGGATTTTGATTGTTTCCTTTGTTCCATGCCCACAAGGAAACAATGCAACATGGTCCATTGATAAGATAATATTGAAGCCCATATTGAATGATGATTCAACATTTACGTAGCATCAGGCCCATGTATGAGAGATAGCCCACGCCATTCTATTGTTGGCTGAGCTCGTCTGTTGACTCTCTTCGGCTCGTCTTCACTCGACTCGGCCCATTTAGATTCCGTCTCCTTGAATCCATCTTGAACCGTTTGACCCGTCTTGACTCGTTTCACTATTCACCCGATCTTGTTATATTTCTTCACTAGATACCTACAAAATATATATGAGTAAAAATATTACCAAATTCTACGAAAACAACAATCATTCGCAATTAATATAATAAAACTAATAATTACTAATTAACATATAAAATGAGCTATTAATCGGTTGAATCGAACAAAATCGAGTTAAGTAAAAGGTATGAATGAGGGGTAAAACGAGACTAAAATACTACTTATCAGCATGCTCATCCCATTCTAACCCATCATGTTATTCACATATATTGGATAATGTCCATCGCAAAGTACGGGATGATGATATGGATTTTCTCAATAAACCTTACTTGAAGCAAGAAGTTAATTAGGAAAGCGGTTTTTCAATTGGGTACACTAAAATCTCCTGGCCCCGATGGCTTTCCGGCAATGTTTTACCAGAAATGTTGGCACACAATTCAGGAAGATGTTACTTCTGCTGTTCTTTCAATACTCAATCAGGGTAATATCTTACCTGAATTAAACAGAACTTTTATTACTCTTATACCAAAATGTGAAGCTCCCCAAAAGGTGGAAGACTATCGACCCATATATTATGAGGATTGTGACAAAATGTATTTCAAATCGTCTGGCACGTGTAATGACCTATCTTATTGGTCCTTTCCAGAATGCTTTTTTTAAGGGACGACATATTGGTGCTAACTCATGAACTTTGGGAAAATATAAATAGTCATAAGGTGTGAAAATGTGGAAGATTTGCTTTTAAAGCAGATATGAGCAAGGCCTTTGATCGCGTTAAATGGGATTTTCTTGAAGCTAGCCTATATAAATTCGGATTTCCTTCTCGTACTACCAAGCTTATTATGAGTTGTGTTACTTCGGTATCTTATGAAGTCTTACTAAATGGTACAACTATGGAGCAATTCAAGCCTAAATGTGGCCTACGTCAAGGGGATCCGCTATCTCCCTTCTTATTTATATTATGTATGGATGTTCTCTCTCAGAATTTATGCGCTGCTCAGGAAACTGGTTTCATTCATGGAATTTCCCCTGGTAGAGGAACACCAGAAATATCCCATTTACTCTTTGCGGATGACTCCATCTTTTTCTTAAAAGATAAGGACGATGCAATTAGTCGTTTAAAAGATATTCTTGATGATTACTGCAAAGCGTCCGGTCAAGTTATAAACACCGGTAAATCAGGGATCCTTTTTAGTTCTAGTACGACATTAATATCTTCACAAAAAGGGATGCAAAGCTTCAATATCAAGGGAAATAAAGGTATTGGCAAATATTTAGGTATTGAATGTGATATGAGTCACTCCAAAAAAGATTTTTTTTCAAGTTTAGTTGATAAGGTTAAGGTAAGGATTTCTTCTTGGAATGCTGTCTTTCTATCACCAGCTGGACGTCTTACCTTGATAAACTCTGTTCTATCCACCATTTCTAATTTCGTTCTATCGGTATTTAAACTACCGGTAAGTGTGGCAAATAAGATAAACTCTCTTTTGTCACATTTTTGGTGGGCAGGGAGGAAATTGAGTAGTACGGTCCATTGGTGTAGTAAGAATTTTCTAAGTATTCCTAAATCATCGGGAGGACTAGGTATTAGAAATATACAATGTGTTAATCAGGCTCTATTGGGCAAGATAGCTTGGCAAATCCTACAAGAAAGGAATTCTTTACTTAGTAAAATATTCTTCAACAAGATTCTTAACAAGGAATCTCCTATAAATGATATGGCTATTAAAAAGGGAACTTCCATATCTTGGGGAACAAGAAGCATCATTCATGGACTAAGGATGATTACTCCTAACATTAGTTGGAAGATCAGCCCAAATTCGGACCTCAACATATGGAACACAAGTTGGATAGATGGGGAAGCTCCACCAAGAATTACCATGTGACACCCTCAAATTTGCGGAAAGAAAAAAAATAATTTAAATAAATAAACAAAGGTGTCATAAATAAAAAGGTTCATAACAAAAGGAAAATAAGATTATACATAAGAATTATACAAGACGGGAGACATATCTCCCGTATAAATACGGAAATAAAAAGAGTATATAATAATATACAAACTAAGAACCGAATATAGGTCCAAGGTAAATACTTCGCTCGCTAGCTCGTCAATGTACCCAATGTATGCATCACAAACCTGCCAAACGCATTAAATATAAACACGGAAGCCACAGTCAGTGGGGAGTAACTCCGAGTTCTCCCAGCCACGAAATGTCAAGTTTAATAAAACATGAATAACATAAAAGCAATGTATATGGACAATACAAAACTTTAACATATATGATATGCTTTTCATGTGATGAAACAGATAACTAACAAATAACCTAGCATGTGAAAGCTATCATGTGAAACCGATAATAAACTATAACTCGAGGTAGGGAAGCTGGTATGCTAGCTCAGAGGTTCCTCTCAGAAACATGGCCGTGATACACTCAAACCCTAATCAACACGTAATCATGTGAATCAGTTAACAACCGGTAATCCAAACTATATCAACCTTAGCCGGCTTGCATCTCACCTTCTAAGATTCATAGAATCATCAAACATGAAAGACCAATACTTCTACAAACAGGCATAAGTTCTTAGTCACGGTCAATAGTCGACTTCTGTAACTCGAGGCTATACCACAAGGTAGGAAAAAATCCTAGTCCTAGACTGATCAGACCTAGCGACAACAGCTATTCCATTCCCCGTCCCATGACATAACCGTACATGAGAAACTCTACTAGGCGACCCCCTAAGCAGAGATGGCTAGTACTTAAGCTGGCTCCTTTCCCAAAGTGGAAACAATTAGGCAGCCATGCCCCCGGCTTGGTATCAAAAGGCCCAAGTCAGTGACACAAAAGCTATCAAGCCATGAACAAATACTCGTTAAAGATAGTAAGGCCTATCAATGTCATGGTCCAAGATACTCATTTAGAATTAGAATGGTCAAGACGCCATATACTCATAATTCTCTATGGGTACTTAGTCAACACGACACCAACCATATAATCAAACAGTCACGGGAAAAACTTCCTATCATGTGACTAATTGCATATAAAAATCATATTCAAATATCATATCGCCTCATATCTACTAAGGCTAATTCATTAATTAAATACAACCTTACTTGAAGACAAATCCCCGACCCGAGTCCCGCGACTGGTCATCAGTCAAAACGGGGCTGACTAGATCTTAGTTTGACCAAACCCGTTTGGTCAAACCGGCTAGAAACAGAGTCTTTACCACATAGACTTAGACATAAAAATCAACATATTCATTACATGTTTTTTTTATTAAAACTTCTAACATGTGAATTATTCTATCATACCAAAACCCGTTTGACTTAAAGGATTTCAAATTAAACTACGATCTCGTATTATAATTTCTAACATGTGAGAAATAATAATTTTATGAAAAACCTTTTTAATTAAATATTTTACTTATTAACATTTCCCACTTGCTAAATATTACAAAACACGATAAAATGGCAATAACTCAAAAACCGTCACAAGACCAAGGGAGGGACCCACGGGCTGATTTGGGCCGAGACCAAACATGGGCCTGGACTGGGCCCACGGCTGTTTTGGGGCTGTTTTGGCTAAAATTTCTAAAACCGTTTCTTACTATTTTCCCGCATGCTTAACATATTTAAAACCCGTCATAACAACAACAAAACAAACAAGTATCGACACAAAACCCAAGGACCATACCCGGACCAAATCCAGACCGGCTGGACCGGCCTGAACCGGCCTGAACCGACTGGTTTGGGTCGGTTTTCCAGCCCCACCTCCGGCCACCCTACACGGTCCAAAACCACCACCCCTCCAAATTAATTCTAACATGATTTTTATTAACAACATCCATTTTTAAACATCCAATTCAACCATCATTCATATAAAAATCATGGTTATAAATAAATCATACAAATATGTCAAGAACCCTAACATATTAAAAATTCCATACAACATATAAATCATACTACTTATCATGTTACTACTAAAAATCATAAGTAACAATAACATGAACAAAAACATAAGGTGAACCAAAAACAAAAGAAACAAAAGCTATGTGACATTAATTCGTCGAGTAAATCGGAATCGTTACCTTAGCTAGCAAAATCAAGTAGCACCAAAATAAGAAGTAAAGAAAAACCCGTCTACTAATCTTCACCCAAAATATACGAGTCACCAAACTCGTCTTCAAAATCTTCCCCTTTAAGAAATGACAAGAATAATATTGTTGAATTAAAACTTGATTTTCCATAATTAAAGTTGTTTAAAACGATTTTGTTTGTCGGAATTGAAAATAAAACCGTACTTGAATATGGAGATCGCAGGAGGAGATTCTAAAGAAATATAGTTAGGACGGATTTGAATAAGAAGATTGAAGGTTTTTAGACGATTTTGCTCAAGAACGACGAGAAGATGAAGAACGACGAAGAACGAATGAAGAACGATGAAGAACGATTAATTAGATCTTAATTTGATTTATTGTAAAATGAAAAGTTGTTAGTGAGTAAAGTGTGGTGAGGGCCGTGTGTTTATAGAGAAAATAATGAGTCGGATTTTGAAATTGTTGTTACGGAATTGACTCGGGTTTTATTATTATATTAAGATAATTAATTAGATATTAAGTTAATTAAATCAAATATCAAGATATTATGTTATTGTAATCAAAAGAAAGGAAAATATCAAGCTTTAAGAGAGGAAGAAGAGCCGTGTGGTTCATCAAAGAAATCGGGTCTGATTTATCGATTTGCGTAATTTAAACTGACGGATCGATAAAGTAATAAATATCTAAGATATTATTATTAGAGTAATCAAAATAATGAAAATATCCAAAAGTGAGTGGAAAAAGGTGACATGGGCGTGTGACTCATGCCAAAGTCGAGTTTCGGTTTTGTTTCGGGATTTACGATGACTCGGGAATAGTTAAATGATGTTCGGGATTAAACCGTAAAAGTTATTCTTTAAATTCCGAATAAATTCAAAATAATTATATTAAATTATGATAAATCTAAATAAATCTTAATAAAAATAAATTAAAAATATTATTTTTTTAAATAAAATTTCGGTCTTCAAACTTACAAGGCGAGTCGGAAAAAGTCAACGAAAGTCAAAGTTGACTTAAAAACGGGATTCTCATGGAATCTCTCAAAAATTCCAAATACGAACTCGGAATTTCAAAATTCAACTGGAAACAATAAATTCCACTTTAAAACTTAAACAGGCTCAAAAGTATTCGTAAAATATTTTCACTAGAAAAATAGGGTACTTTTCGGGTTGTTACACCCATTATTGATATTGACCATTTGGTAGTCGAGACCTTAGACAAGGATGTTGTTAAGCCCATTTGTGACTCCCATGGAGAGTCGTTGATCGAGTCATCAGATTTCTTTGAAAATCCCTTCGCTAAGGATATTCCAGATTTATTTGAAAATGATACTGGGTTTTGTGAACATAGCCTTGAAATTAAGTGGGATCAACCACCCATTTTTGATTCCCAATCCTTTGATTTACCCTACCCCCAATTAGAGTCCACTAACGATATTTTGGGAACTAATTGTTTGTTCCATGATCTTAAACATTTCACTCCATCTCTAACTGACGAGTGGAGCAGTTCAGTGGTCATCTATGAAGTTTATCATGCGCACAATGATAAGATATATCAATTCTTACCTTCAATACTTCATGCCTATATCTTGTCAATTGCTTACATATGTTTTTGTATAGCTCATGCGCAGGTATATGATCGACTTCTAAGGGCATTGGCATGCTTTTTAAGGCACAAAGAATGATTTTCATTAATAAAGAGTCTAGCGAGACGTTAAACCAGCGCTTCTCGGGAGGCAACCCGTGTTTTTCCTTTTCTTTTTGCATTTTTATTTTTGTATTCCCTTTTTCGTTGCTAGGATTTACCTTGCAAATGAAAGAGTTTTTGAAGAGAATCTATAAAGACCTTCCTTGTCAAGTCCAAAAGACTAGCTTGGGGGAGTCCGCACTCACTAGTACGCTTCACTCTTCTTTCATTTCCTTTTTACCCTTCTTCCCATTAAGCATCTCGTTGCATGTTTTGTCTTCGTACTCACATTGAGGACAATGTGATGTTTAGCTTGGGGGAGGGATTGCATTTTCCCATTTTGCATTTTAGTTGATCATTTTTCAAATTTTGAATAAAAGGAAGAGAAGATTTTAGAGAGAAATTTTAAAATTTTTGAACACAATTGAATGCTTTTCATGCTTTGCTTGCTTGTTTACTATGCTATCATGTTACATTTCCCAAACTTAGAGCTTTCAAAAGATAATGATTCAATATTCATTGAATTTTGCATACATGGGGAAGTCTTGTACACAGTAGACATGGAATGAATCTATAGATGAGTACGCTTGATCTTGACATTTGGCAAGTTACATATATTGTAAGGTAGAACCTCCTTAGGCTGGTACATCTATACCAAGTCTCATCTAGGTGTGTGTAGTTCTCCTTGTGATGTGTGTCATGTCAAAACGCATAAGTATGGTTCTCATTTCATTTCTATAAGCATTGCATTCATGATTCACTAAGATTTGAAGCCTTTTTCACTTTAAATTGCCCCTCAAAATTAGCCCCCTCATACAAAGGCTTCAAAATAATAGCTACAAATAATAACTGCCTACCTTTTGAGCTAGTAGCTAGACTATGGTGTGTGGGTGCTCTTTTGAGAAGATTTGTCCTTATCTGTGAAAGTGAATTCGGAAGAACGAAAAAGTTCAAGAAGTGAAGTTTTGTTCAAAAGAAAAGGAAGAAATAGAAAAAATGAAAAAATATCGAAAAAAGAAAGAAAAAGAAATAAAAGAAGAAGTTGTGAGTATCTCCTAAGAAATGTCAAGTCAATATTTAGAGGGAGTTTACCCTTGTGTTTCGTGTGTAATAAGCCAATCTGTTACTTCTGTTTTCGTTTTTCGTCTTCTGGGAAATTGATCGAAAGTTTGGATTGAGTATTCATTTATCATTGGTCAGTTGCTAGCTCATTCTAATCTTCACATGACCATAACTATTTGTCCACCTTTCACCCATTTCCCAAAGCCTTCTTCCTATTTTTCCGGCTTCTTTTCTATGTGCATTATGATCTTTGACTTGTGTTTTGAATTGTTTACCATATTAGATTGCGGACACATTTTCATAATTCGTAGATAGGTGAGTGTCTCAAAAACATTTACACATAAAGAAATCACCTTTTACATACATTGAGTGTTCGAGTGTACCGTGAGAGTCCATATGTCAACAGATCATGCAAGAGCCGAAAATCTATAGTGAAATTCTTTGTGCTACGCCGTTATGTAAATCTCAGCCATGTTTATGTATCATTCTTGCCCACATTGTTTTTGGGTTATGATTCATTATGTTTCCAAAGCTTTACGTTGAGATTTGTTTCCTGATGGTGTAGTAGCCAATGCTTGCAACCCTTGTCCTGGTATTGTTTGTTATGTTTGCTTGAGTACAAGCAAAGGTTTAGCTTGGGGGAGTTTGAATATTTGTATGGTTTTAACCCCCAATTTAGCTCGGTTTTGTATGTCATTTGTGCTTTGTTAAGCCACTTTATGAGCTAATATCGTCTTCTAGGCGAATTCCTGTGTTCTAACCTATTTTGTAGGGAAAGTGACGTTTCTACGCCCTTTTTCTATATTCCTGAGCATTTGCCTAGAACCCGACGATTTGAAGAAGCAACCTTGCCCAAGTGAAAGGCATTTCAAGAAGGTTCACTAATTCGAAAGAGAGAAGAAGCAAAGACGGTTTCGTAGTTGTCGGAAGATCAATCAATTAGACGGGAGAATTCATCGCTTTACGTCATACCCTATCAACAAACCCGATTGTATAAGTCAAGGGGGATGTTGGAAGTCAAGTCAAGCAAAGGAAGATGAAGCGTTAGTCAAGAGCTTCTAGATGACAACTTACCCGATCGGGTAAGTGTGTACCCGATCGGGTATGTGTGCTGCTTCGAGTATTGCGGCTCCTTCATCCTATTTTTGACCTATGTGTTTAATGCCCGACCTCTTCTCCACGAAACCCTAATACTATAAATAGATGCTCTAGCCCTCATATCAAATCATCTATCCTTCACACAACATCTCTTCTCTTCTTACATTTCTCGTTAGTTTAGTTCTTCTTCTTTCTTAGTTTAGTTTAGTTTTAGTTTTCTCTAGTTTAGTTTAGTCTAGTTCTAAGTTTTCTTCAATTGTAGTTGTTCTAGTTGTAATTGGAATTCAAGTTTTCGGGTTTGCATTTCCTATTCAAGTTCTTATTCCATTTCAATCTTTGCTCATCCTTTTCGGTAATCTTTATTCTCGTCTTTACATTATAGTTTCATTTTCTTTTAGTATTTCCTTTATCATGTTTATCATTCTTAGTTTTATAATCTTAGTTCCCTTTTCATTGTTAATCATGCATAAGTAGTCACCCTTCTAGGGTGTAGGATAGCCATGTTAGATTAATTAAAAGATGATAATTGGATAAAAGAAATTGTGCCTTTAAAACGTTGTGTCTATGCATGTTTGGATTGTAACGATAGTTATCGATTTTTGGCCAAAATCATTTGACTAGTGTGGAATTCTTTTCCAAGGTAGATATACGAGATTTGAATTGACAAAGCATGACATAGTGGATTAAGACCTAGTAAATCGCACTAAAAGCCTGCTAGACCATCTGATCTATGATTGTAATGAACACACCGTTCTTACGAACGCTCAATGAATTATTTGCATATCTTAAATCCAATTTCATCAATATGTCAATCTACATGTGTGAACCTACTTCCGTAGATGTTTTTCTTTATTGTATTGTTATCATTTTTATTATAGTATTTAGTAATTAGTGACAAACATTTGCCAATAGTACAAGGTAGAGATCTAACCATAACTATTCACAAGTATCTCCCGTCTCCCCGAGATCGACCCCTTACTTCCCTAATTACATTAATTTGGTTGTTAGCCTAGTCTGGGTTCTTTATCTTTGTTTAGGGTACGCGACAACCAGATCAATCAACAATGAAATTGATAACGATGATAGAAATCCCTCGCATAGAAATACTGTACCTTGAATTACAACTCTTGTACCCAACGAAGTAGACTACAAAGATTGAAATTCTTATTAAACTAAAGTAATGTTTTGATATGAAATGGACAGAAATAAACTAAGAACAAAAGACAAAAGTAGAAGATAATCTAAACTAGAAAGACTAAAACTAAAGAGAAAACTAATAAGAAGATTGTATGAGATATAAGATTAGATTGTGTGAGATAGATGTGTTGTGTTGTGAGGCTAGAGCATCTATTTATAGTTTTAGGGTTTCGTGGAGAAGAGGTCGGGCATTAAATACATAAGACAAATTTAGGAAGAAGGAGCCGCAATGCTTGGATCAGCACACTGAAAGTCCTAGACCTGTAATTAGACTCCTCTAATTATTTCATTAAATTACATTAACTTAATGATTTAGGATCTAGTTATCATGCATGCAAATATAAAAGCATAAAAGAAAAGATAAGACGAAAATTTCCTTACATTGGGAATTTTCGGTTCAATATGGGCACAATAAGAACTCCCTATTATTGTTCTTGAGCATGAAATTAATGGATGATCCTCCATAAAACAACCTCCAAAGTAGAAGGTCTCCTTCTTGTTGCACCCAAGATTAAACCCAAATAATCTTACCTTATTATTAACTAGATAATAAGTAAGACATAATACTACTATTATTTGTATATTACTACTCTAGTAATATGTATGTGAATATTAGTATGCATGTTAGTTTTTTAGAGAGATGAAGAGTTTAGTAAGGAAGTAGAAAATGAGCAAGTGAAGAAGTAGAAAAATAAGAACATCACATGTCCTTATAAGGCCATATAGGCCGGATTCCATGAGCCCCTTGTGGGTCACTTTTGCTCTTTTCTAAATTGTGTAAGGTAGTGGAGTGTGGACTTAGTGATAATGATTAAAGTCTATCATATCATGTCATAAAATAAGACTAAAATCATCACCCATGCACACTACCAAAAACCGGTGCATACATGTCCACATGGGTCCATTTTGATTTTTGATATTTGTCCCACAAATACTTATAATCATATGTTTAATTATCTTGTATAATTAAGGGTTAATTTGATCATATAACAATTATATGACTCAAATTAATAAATAATATATACACTTAACTTTTAAGTGATATTTTATCATTATATCAATATATAATGGGTCCCACAATGCCTAGTTAGTTTATTTTACAACTCCTTGTACATATAATTAACTAATCACCTCTACCTCAAATTATATGCATAACCTCAACTAATTTAATGAGTTAACTATTAATCATTAAATTAAATCTTATTTAATCGTATTTAAAATAA